>BMAV01012068.1:276624-325166 GCA_019973955.1 Trichonephila inaurata madagascariensis
GGCGACTGTATTCCCTGAAGCCTTTTGAAGGGAATTATTATTGTTGAACTTAATTACTTTCCCCTAAGCAAGGAAGGGAACTCAAAATCCAATTCCAGGAGCTCAACTTATTGATCAGCTTAATAAATGTGCATTAATATCGTGTATTATAATTTAAATTTGAAACCATGATAAACATTTCAATAAGTATTAAGATTCGAATTCATTAAAATATTTTGAAGGTATTGCATGTATTTTTGATGGTAGGTTTTTTATGACAGTTAATAAACTAAAAATTCCACAGCTAACAAAAAGCATTTGTTGAATTAAATTGCTTAATTTTGTAAATGAAAGTTTTATTAGAATTATATTCATAGAGGTAAGTAGGAAAGTTGTTTAATAAAATTTATGTGATTCGTGAAGTTCATTTGTCTTTTAATTGATTTTTTCAGTCTATAAATTAAAATATTTCTCATTAATTCCATATACTTTTAGTATGTGTGCTATATTTTTGTAACTAATTAAGGCAAAAAGGCTATAATAAAAGCGTTTATTGAATTAAATTGCTTCATTTAAGAAATTAAGTTTTACTAAAATTGTTTTCATGTATAGGAATAAGGCAGGTTGCTTTATAAAATTTATAATACCCAAGAAATTTATTTAATTGTATTTTATTTGAATTTTCAAACACTTGTAAAATATTTTCTTTTTCTTACTAAAAATAATATTAATAGATTAGAGTTATTAATGTAGTTTCATTTTCACATTGTGATTTATATATATGCAGTCTTTCTGAACATGGTTTAAGGCATTTTTGTATTAAGATGATATTTTGTCTTCTTGTTGTCGTTACACAATTGTGGAGAACACTCCTTGTTATGTAAAAATCCACTTTTACTAACGATCACAGCATAAAACAAGCAGCAACTTACAAAGCTCTATACGCGCACATCTAAGACATTTCATAAAAGTATTCCTTTTTCGCTCCTGAGATCTCTGCCCTTTATAGTTTTGGTCAACCGGAATTGATAGAATCATGTGATTTCCGGTAAAGACTCTTTTGATTGGTCTAAATACGCAGATGATGCAAGATTACGTCATCCTCCTGTTTTGAAAAAGCTCATGTTTCACTTTTGGGGGAGATAAAGCTGTGGTTATTTCCCTTTAGGAGGGTAAAATATTGTGTGATATTTTTATAGAGTAAAATACCGAAAGAAAAAATTTAAGTGAATTATATTAAGTATATATATGGACCCGAAAATGACAAAAAAAATCACTTGGTTGAAAGGTTAGTTTCAAGGAATAATTCACGTTAATAGTTAGTATAATTATTTCAATTCATTTTTATCGAAAAAGTATTCCGAAAAAAGTGATTTACAGGAAAACGAGTTGAAAACTATGAAATTTTATAGTGTTCGCTTAATGTTCTGTTTTTTAAATTTAAAAAAAATTTGTTTGTTATCATGTTTAATCTTCAGCTACTTAGATTTCTCAAATTTGCTAAACAAATATATTTTAAAAACTTCAAAGCAAAATCATTATTACTTAACTGTGATACTGACTGAACAAGATAGGCATAGATTTTGAAACAATATACATTACTTATATATAATGCTAAGATCATGCGAAATATATTTTAAGTTGATCAATAAGTAACTGTTAAATTAGTCCCAATATGTAGGTATATTTCATAATCAAATTGAATTCCATCTTCTAAATTTTTCAGCATTTGAATAAATCTAGTCATTGGAATTCAAGATTCTAATATAGTCACACACACTAGATCAAATCTAAAAAGAATTAACTTCGACAAAAAAAAGCAAATATATAATAAAAAAATTATATTAGTTGGACATTGAAATCCATGAAAGAAATATTGAATCTTAGATGTTTCCTGACACAAAGGAGATATAAATCTATCCATGAAAGTGACATCCTCTCTCTCCGTATATTACACGACCCCTTTCAACTCTTTCCACGCTGCGAAGTACTCACCGAGATGCTGACTGCGAAGATTTTTCAGCCTTACTCAGGATATGATTTCCTGCAACGGCGTGAATATCCCGAAGTGTCCAAAGAAAAACTTATCTTTCCCCATTCCCACACAAGACACTTTTCATTCTCTCTCTTTCCAGGCGCTTTTTGCCAGTTTCCTGTTCCTCGAATAAGACACTAAAAACGACTTTTCGGTTCTTTCTAGGGTCTTTTAAAATGGATCATTGCGAAAGACGGGATATCATCCGAATCGGGGACCGTACAGACATAAATCCATCCTTATTTCAAGTTTCTTAGAAACTTGCTACCTGTTTACAAATTTAACATCATATGGTTTTATTCCTGTTTGCATACTTTTAATGAAATCAAAGCCTGACACGCAGAGAAGATGTGACGCACGTTAAATCTGTTCGAAAATCAAAATCATCACGTTGTCGCGATGAAGAAATTTGGAGAACCCTCTAGTGGTGGTGCCGTCATCTTCATTTGACTTAAGTTTTAAATTACTGGGCTAAAAGCACTCGCATTGTTTCTATGAGTGACATTAATAAACAATGAATCAACACAAGAAATTCTGAATATTTAGTATACACCAAAAGTATAAGATCAGGATTCCATTTTAAGAAGCAAGATTAAATATTTTATAAAATAGTTTTCAGAAGTATAACAGCAAACTATACTAACAAAAATATCTTTTTGCGGAATTACTATGAACAGAAAGGTAAAAAAAAAAAAAAGCCAAACTGCAGTTATCGAATCATGTGCATATTAAACCTATGACAATAATTGGATAAAATACAATTTTGTTACAAATTTGAATTTCTTTCAGTCCTAATAATAATAATTACCAACACATTTCTCCAGAATAGTGATGCTCGGAAAATATTGCTGGGTATTTAAATGTTTTTTAATTATAGATTTTATCATGTAAATGTGATTTTTATTTCAATCCTTAAAAAAAAAAAAGAGTTTTAAAAAAAAGATTTTTATAAGAAGATATAACACAAAAAAAAAGAAGATGATCATAATAAAGAGATAACAAGAAAACTAAATAAAGACAAAGTAGGAATTTTCTGACGAATTAATGATAATTTTGCTATAGTTAGGATATGTGTACATCGCGCAATCCTTTTTATGTGTTGTTGTCGATTAAAACTCAAATGAAGCCTCGAACAATCATCATGAAGATTACAAAATTAAGTATTGATTAAGCTCATATTATACAGCTGCTTGAAATGATTTCTTTACTATTCAAGAACTCTAAAACGGCAAGCATAAAGAATATGTGTGATTGAACTCGATATTGACGAATATTTGAAAATGAATTTAATTGAAAAAAAAAATTTTATTTGTGCCATTCCAGATTTATGCGTATTTGACATAAGATGATGGATGTCAATGTGTATCATAAGAACATCTGTTCAAAACCTAAAAGCCCCTCACCTAAACCTTGTATCTTTCTTTCAAAAATCCGTTGCTTTTGTTTTCAAGACTTCTTTAAGGTATCCGACTACGTTCGGAACCGTGATTTTGCAAAAGCGTATAAATGGATAACATTTATGATATTTAGTGTCCCTTAGATTAGAAAATGTATATAAAATTGTTTTAAGAATAGTATTACAATAAAAAATTATTTAAGTACAATATTTTGACAAAAAATGAACATAGAATGACCCATTTTCAAAATGTTCTCCTTTTGTGAAAAATGCTTCTATTATAATAATATTTTGCCTGTATATAGCTCAGACCTTTGTACAGAGGCTCAACTATGATTTTTGAAATATATAATTTAGAAGTGGGTTTATCCATGTTTTACGGCAACAGAGGGGAGAAATTTTAAGAAAAAAACGCCGATAATTATTTCAAACGGTTGTAACTCTGAAAATAATGTGGATTTTTCAAAACTCATAGTTGAGCCTCTGTACAGATGTCCGAGCTATATACAGGCAAAATATTATTATAATAGAAGCATTTTTCACAAAAGGAGAACATTTTGAAAAAAGCTTATTCTAAGTTCATTTTTTGCCGAAATATTGTATTTAAATAAAAAAAATTTGTCAAAAAGTCCTTAAAACAATTTTATACATGTATTCTAATCTAAGTGACACTAAATAGCATGAAAATTATCCATTTATGCGCCTTTTTAAAATCACGGTTCCGAACATAGTCGGATACCTTAATAAGGCGTTTTCATCTTAATGATAAATGTGTATAGATTGATTGGGGTTTTTTTATTAAAGCTGTTCATTTATAACAACACGATGGCTATTGGTGATGATACTCGTGGTTTTGAACCACGTTCAAGTGATGAGAACGATACCTGAAGTTGCACTCCACTCTCCAACTGTCCAACTCACCAACGTGAGGAATCTTTCAGCTTCTATAGCTTTAACATGCATCATCCCGTCTAAACGATGGATTTGTGATGTAGAACAATGGTCACCAAACATTAGAGCTTTGTTAAAACTCCAATTGATTTTCTTTGTTTTTGTTCCAAGTGTTTACACTGACAGGATGTGATGTACCTTTGAAGTGAGTGGCTGGCGCTATATCGAGCATTCAACCAATTAACAACTGATAATAATATTTGTATCTTATTAACTTAATTTTGACTTAAATGGAAGTTATTATTTGATCTGAATGAATTGACTTATGAAAATCTTTGACGAACCTGCAAGAAACCGAATTGTTTTCATTAAGGTATCCGACTACGTTCGGAACGGTGATTTTGCAAAAGCGTATAAATGGATAATATTTATGATATTTAGTGTCACTTAGATTAGAAAATGTATATAAAATTATTTTAAGAATAGTATTACAATAAAAAATTATTTAAGTACAATATTTTGACAAAAAATGAACATAGAATGACCCATTTTCAAAATATTCTCCTTTTGTGAAAAATGCTTCTATTATAATAATATTTTGCCTGTATATAGCTCAGAAATCTGTACAGAGGCTCAACTAGAATTTTTGATATATATTTTGGGTTTATTCATGTTGTACGACAACAGAGGGGAGAAATTTTAAGAAAAAAAACCCGATTGTTATTTCAATTGGTTGTAACTCTGAAAATAATGTGAATTTTTTTAAAAAATAGTTCAGACTCTCTTGAGAAGTCTACTTTATATAAACACACACACACACACACACAAAATATTATTTTTTTAAAAGCATTTTTTATAAATGGAGATCATTTTGAAAAAAGGTTATTCTAAGTTAATTTTTTGCCTAAATATTGTATTTAAATAAATTTTTTTTTGTCATAATGTCCATAAAACAATTTTATACATGTATTCTAATCTATTTATTTACATACATTTACATTTTCTAATTTGTATTTATATACATTTTCTAATCTAAGTGACACTAAATATCACGAAAATTATCCATTTATACGCCTTTTTAAAATCACGGTTCCGAACGTAGTCGGATACCTTAAGCTTCACGGACCACAAAATGTATTATTTTACATTTGGCTGATTATTAATATGACTGACCACTATAACTATATTGTCCCTTATTTACATCTCTATTTACATTTCCACAGCGCTGAAAAGAAACTTCACGAAAAGAAAGAACAAACAGCCAACGCAAAGTTACATCAACAAAACAAAAAAAAATTCTCTAAATACACCGGCAGCAATGGCTGAAAAGTCGCTGAACTCGGAAGGAATTTTGCTAAAAGTAGTTGCTAAATTTTTTTTTAAAAAGTATAATCCATATTCCATAAGAGTTTTTGTTACTCGACATTCTTGAAACTGAATCTTCAAGAAAACAAATAATGTCCCAATTTTTCTGCGGACGATCAAAAGTTTTCACGGAACACCAATGATCCGTCGACCTTCGGTTGGCGACTGATGGTATAGAAGAAAACAAGCTGTATGATTTATTTCTACATAAATTCAAAATGTCTGAGATCCTAAGAATAGCATAACACACGCGCTCCTAATAAATACTTACGAGTACACAACCATTTCTTGTACATTATTAATGAACATTCCATCTATTTTACGTTGCTTACAAATGATCTAATAATCCTACAGTCGTCCAAATTTAAGAAACATTTTAAAACAAAATGTACAATTAATTTATCTGTAATTTTTAATTCTGCTTTTGTAAAATGATGCGATACATATGTAATACTTATTTTACATATAAACTCCAGTTTAATGCCGCATGCTTTCTTATTGAAAAATACAATAAATTTATCTTACATTTAACTAAAGACTGGGACTAATATATTTATTGGAATTATAATTCTTATTGTTTTTCTAGGGGGAAAAGATAGAGAAAAAGAAAATTAAAATTAAATAGATTCAAATTGGGAAAAATTCTATTAATAATTTTTAAATTTACTTTACCGCCTGTGAGAAGAATACTCAGTATAAATTAAAATTCTTGATAATGTTAGTTTTATCATTCAAGTATCTTTTAAGGGTGTAAAAACGGTTTTATTTCCATCTTTTTTTTAAAAAAATTGTGTATATATTCTCACAACCCCATTCGTTGAAAACATGCTCAAGAAATATTTTATGTTTAGTTCTTTGTTGACATGAATATGTTAAGATTCGTTATTTAGTTAAAAACTTTCATTATCAATTAAAATTACTGTAATACTTTTAGTTCAAGTTGTCCTATATTTATCATTTTAATTTTTTACAAAAACAAAGCATGATGAAACAAAGCAACAAAGCATGAATTTTTATGACGAGTTCGAAAAATATTTATGGATCCTAGTAAACTCCAAAAAGATTTATAGTCGTGAAATATATAATAAATTTTTTTTAAAAAAAATACTATCTATTGCATTTTACAATTGTTACTGTAAATACAAAAATGCAGGTGCGAAAACAACTCTAAAATCTCCAATCCGTGTGAGACTATTAATTGTAATAACCTTAATTTCACACACAGTGAAAATCACGAAAGCATTTTTTTTAACACATAAACACGTATGTGACATTTCTCACGCAGACGAATAAGCGACATTCAACTGACAGTACCTATCTATGAACTTTGGGGAAAGTGGTTAGTAGAGTATTTTTAGAAATTCGTACGCTGTATATGCGTGATTATCGGTCGGTCTAAAAAGATCTTTAAAAAAGGAAATAAGCAGAATTATTTGTAAAGAGTATTTAATGACAGACTTTCAAGAGGTAACAAAATTCTTTCTCTCTCTAAAAAGTGTTTATCTTATCTTCTTTAGTGTGTGTGTGTGTGTCACATCTAGCCATCAAAGTTTACTACAGAGTTTACTACAGAACATTTGAAATGTAAGTCTACAAAGGGTTAATTTATTTTGGGAAAATAATAAGCTGCTATTGTTTCATATTTGATGATCGACCTTTTCTTACCACTAAATACCGATACTCGGGATTCACAATTCTTCCCTCTACTCTTTCTTTCAAATTTCGAAACAATCCACTACTCACAAATTATAAATAAACTAACGTAACAAAACTATTATAAGTTAAATATTAAAGTGACATACAGATTTTTAAACTGTAATGAAACGGTAAAAAGTATATTCTATTTAAACCAGTGCTTCTCAAACTTTTACTGTAAACAACCCAGTTTTCAATCATAATTTTCATCGCGCCCCCTTCCATACAATAACAATGTATTGAATTCAATAATAATGTACTCTAATGATAAAGCTACAATACGTACAAATCAAGATAAGTATTAAATTTTGAAAATAATTTATTATATGATAAGCCCATGGGTAAATTAACATATATTATAACTTAGTCCATTAATTTAGTACTGATTAATTAATGATTACTGATATATTTACAAGTAAATTATATCATTATAAATATGTTTATTTATTGTGTCAGAATGTATTTTTTCTTTTGCTTCCTTTCTGTAAATTAATAACCTTTATTTTCGACTTTTCGATATGCTCGCGCCCCCTGGTAGGATTATTACGCCCCCAAGGGGGCGCGCCCCACAGTTTGAGAAACGCTGATTTAAACCATAACACGGCGGTTCTTAAACTTTCAATCGTTGCGGGCCCCTTTTACGTATCAGCGTGACATCGCGAACCCCTAAGATTTTGAACATCCCTCCCCAACTTAATATTCTTGATCAAAATAAAAATAGAGTTTTTTCACACATTGATGGCAATTTAGTCTAGAGTGGCACATCTGTGATATCGGCCCCCTAGGGTGCCCTTCTCTTTGATTATCAGCGTGAGCTAGAGGTGTAGGATTAACGAAAGAACTAAAAGATTCCATTATTTTATAATTTGGCTTTATTAAGATTTTACCTTAAACTTCTAACAGATTAGATAATAATATATGTGAGAGAATCTACGATGACAAAACATACAACATATATAAAACCAAATTAGTTTAACTCAGACCACTATCAATAACTAACACGCCTAAACTCAATTCCAATAATATCTCAGATCCTAATATTAAATACTCAATCCTACCTTAACTTCGATCGTCGATCCAATCTTAATGGAAGTTACGTATTTACTCGAGTGCAATGGTATGCACCTTGACCTAATGGCTTTATCTCCGGAATAACTTCTCTTGGCTGCACTTCACGATTGTATCACGCTCTATAATAACATTCCCCAAATTGCCACGCCGCTTACTCTAACGTTTGATATTTAAAAGCTTTCTAATTTGCATCTCTTATTCACGCTTCACTTCTTGGGTTTTGGTTGGAAAAGAGTTGCCATTAATTCTGGACCCAAAGAACCCAAAGGATATGTTAATGAAAAGACGTGTGAGCCCGTCACGCATCTTTCAATTTTTCCACGAAACTTTTCAGTCGGTAAAAGGGGAAAAGCTCAAGGTAACATGAAAGACTACGCTGACCCCAAGAGGTCCGCGAACCACAGTTTAAGAACCACTGCCATATCACATAATAAAAAGAGCATTGAAACAAAGTAAAATTTACTATAGACATTTTAGGGTTTTCTTACAATTTCTTGTTTATTTCCCGTGAGTCTTCTATTTCCATTAAGTATTAAATTTAATGGTCAAAAGAAATAAATTAAATTGTCAGTAATTCACCTCCAGTTAGAGGTTTCCATGAGAAATCCATTTTTCTATATACTGATGAAACTAGATTTGCTGTAATTTTCTTTTTCGTAAAAATGAACTCGGTAAAGGATAAAGCAGCTAATATATCATCAAAGCCAAAATCAAATACTGTATCATCAGAACCCAAAACAAATAATATATCACCAAAGTCAAAACTATGTAATGTATCATGAAAACTAAAATCAAATAACTCATTCTTTGGAAGATAAAAGCAAGCTTTAATTCTCAAAAGTAGTAAATGTAATTACGTTATATATATTTGACTTTTTTTTTCCTTTCCGAAAATTTCTCAACGACGTATTAATATTTCTGAACAATAACTTTAGATATAAAGTAAAGTATTTTGATATCGAACATAAAATCTTTCATTTCTGTTTTTTTAACATTCAAAATAGTTTTCCTGTGGTCTCAGTACAAAAAAAAATTCAAACCATCATTCCCATTTTGAAGAAATTTATATGCGTAATTATAAACAATAGTGTAGTACCATTTTTACGAAAGGATTGTAATATAATTTTGGTCAGAATATTTAATTTCTTAAAAAAATTGTAATAGGAACAAAATTTTCTTACACTTTCAATGTTATTTCTATATTACAAAGATGTACAACACAAATTCATATAATTCCACATATCACGTTTAGTACACTACATAAATGCCATACACATATGAATTTAGAAAATGTAAATTATATTAAAAAAAAAAAATGTCAGACTAACATTTCATTTCATACTTAAAAGTAACAGATGAATATATGTTTCATTGTTCGATAAAATCTCAAAATTTATAATGCATAATAAATTATTTATTATAATAATAAAAGCATTATACTTTTTCAATGTAAGGCAATTTTAAATATATGAACATTTCTGGCTGAATTTATTTTTGGAATTCAATTTTCAAAATATTAATTTTAAATTAAAAATATTCATATATAATTGATAAAATAACAAATATTCATATGAATATGCATGTTCTAATGTTCGCAACAGTAAGTAAACATGTAAAATTTCAAATATTCGTGTCAATCTTCTTAATCCTCAGAAGGAATCAAATACCTTAATCACATCCCAAAATATGCTGTGTGAAAAAATTCTGATCGCTTCATGTTAAAAAACACCTCGAAATTTCATGTGACAAGATTTTGAAGCCTACTCAAAGAAACACACCACATGTTTCTTGAATTAACTACTAAGTGACCAGATTCATAAATCGAACTCTTTCTCTACATAGCTACCATCCAGAATTATACATCTCTCCTAACGTTTTTTGACCTTTCGAAGGCTTTCATTGGAAAACTCTCACAGCAAATTGTGTCAAAAATCGTTGTTTCTCCTCTTGTGTTGTCAAATCTTTAATCCCGCAATCAGTATTGGTATAAGCTCATTGCGGGTTCTGGGTACAGAAAATCTGCAGGATCCCTTGGCACTGGCCGATCAAAATTTATAACAAGAAAATCTGGTGAAGTCTAGCTTATCTGAGACCCTAGGTGCCCGCACCAAGCGCCCAATGGATAAACCGGTACTGCTCTCAATATTTTGAGTTCTGGGTACAGTAAAAAGTTGCTTGGGGCAAGATCGGAAGAGTAGGGTAGATGAAGCAAAACTTCAAAGCCCCATACATCACTTTGAGTCTTCGACCTCACCTCGAGAAGAGTAATGAATTCAGCAATGAGAAGGAAAAGGTACAATATATAGTCAAACCCTTCTCCAAATATTCTGTAAAGATAACTCCACGACAGTCCCAAATAGAAGACAACATGAGCTTCCTTGTAGGTGTCTCTAACTAGGCCTTCTTGGTGGAGGGGAGAGGAATAAATGTGCTTCCCTCATTTTTTTGGTCTCTGGATCATATTAATAAATCCAAGATTCCTCCATAGCTTCGAAATGACCAAAGACTTTCAGATGACTCTTCATCTGACACCAAAAGATTCAACATCTCCTTTTATAGGTGTTTACTTCTGAAAAAGAATCTGTAATTACGTCCAGCATACTTCATGAATAATTTTCCCTACACACTACCGTATATATAAGTAAGATAAGTCTAATTCATGATTATTTGGATGGATTTTTTTTCTTGGGTCTAACTGGATAAAATCCTCTAATTTTCTTCGGTATGGCAGTATCGTCCGTGAGTAATGGTCTTCAACTTCGTGGATCATCGCTGGGAACATGTAACCAATAAGAAATTATTTTTCTACTTCACGATCATGTCATATGACTGGCTATTATTTTCATGAACAGCTATCATTTCACTAGAACCATTCAGATGAAAAAAAATTAAATCACATTGTGAGCCTCAATCTTTCTATACTGCGGGTTATTTCAACCTATAATTTCCTGAAACTAAGCAAATCAATATCAATATCTATAATTGACAATATTACGTACAAAATTACGTACATTAATACACATAACAAATTTCATCCAGATATTTTATTGTTTTTGTAGAAATAATTAATTTCCTATATCATCTTATGCGTAAGATGAACTTGAACCATATACTGATATTTTTATTTAAACAAATTGAATTATAAACTCTCTATCTGATAAATATAAATAAATAGGAAAAATATAATAAATTAGACCAAGGGGGGTGGAGGTAACAAATACGTTACAAATTAAATATATTCTCATATTAATGACTAAATCTAAAACCACCCTAAATGTTTATTCTTTGAAATGTATGTCAATTACTATAAAAAGTACAAGTAAACTGCGTACTATTTACATATTACGCCATCTTATCTTAATATTCTCAAATATCTCTTCTCGACTGCTTCTAAGAATCCTCTATATTAAAATTACACCTTCTCTACACTTATCAACACATTTTCGTAAGCCAATTTCTGGAAATGAACATGGGATTGCTGGAAGATGTAGAATAGATAGAACAGAGCAAAAACTTAAAGCTATAAAAATAAGAACAAACCTACCAACTTCCTTATAGTGTCTAAGTTACGCTTATCAAAAGTTAAATTGAACTATTGGTTAAAGTTATCGGTTGATCCTGTACTTAACGATGATATGGTCTTAGATTCTGCTTTCATCTTACTAACTCTTGTTCACATTACGTATTTTTTTAATAGGATTCGGTGCCACACACAGATTTTAATTAGTTTAAATGGCTGAAACAGGAGCTTGTATATAATCAGAGGGTTGTTTTTTTTTTTTTTTTTTTGTTAGTCTCTAAGCCTTTTTGTAAAATTTTTCATTTACTTAAACAGCAGTAGAACTGTTTGGCAAGAGATTTTATAGTTTAAAGCTAGCAATGTACTTATATCCCCCTAATAATTGTAAATTTTTCATATAATTTAATTTAACCCATCACACACACAATTACTTGATAAAATATCCTTTTCGTAGACAGCCGGTTAGGAGAGCTTCTACTGAAATCCTTTAGGCAGGAATTATACAACCTTACTTATCTTTTTAGTACTTGAAAATGCCTATTTATATCTTACTCATAGCTCTTAATTATTAAGCAAAGAAACATAATTCCTAATCAAATCTACTTTGCTTATATTTATTTCTTTGCTTTTGATCTGCATTTAAAACTTTTATGCATAGCATATAAGCATGAACCATTGGTTGTAATCAATTAAAGTGTTCATTCAACTGAAACACACTTGACCCATTTAAATATATTTAGAAGCAAAATCATTTAACAAACTTTTTCTTTAAGTTTTTTTTTTAATTATAGAAGGTCAAAATATAATTGCATTTAAGAAATCCTTTTTAAGGGAAAAAAATGTTGTTTATCTATCTCATATATTTCATTGTCTATGTCAGTAAGTAAATGCTTGGTTTCTTAGATAAAATATTTTATGGGCATAAGTAAATGCTTGCTTTTTCGTCATTCAGAAACTTTTTTGTAACCGGAATGCATTTTGTACACTACTGCTTAACGTTTAAGTTGATCGCAGACAATTTTCTCAACTTCTTATTATGAAAAAGAAAATGTGATATTTTCTTTACTTCTTGAGAAAAAGGCGATTTTAGAGTTGAAGGAAAAGAAAAGATTGTAAAGAAAGGATAAAGTTTTTCCAACCATTTTCAAAAATGTCTTCTTTTTTAGATAGCTTTATAAGAAGACTAATAATAAAATAAAAGAATCAGGGAATCTCCTGACTTTTCTCCTCGCAAATAACGGTTGGTAGAACCCTTTTTTTCCCTGTCTCTCTCTCTAAAGTTGTCTCTACCGTGATCAATACGAAAATTACACCGATTTTGAAAAGCGGCAGGAATCAAGAGCGGCCAGACAAAGGTGACATCGCAAGATGACAAGATTTCTTTTTTTCCCCATAACTTCGAAAGGATAGAAAAAGTCGTCCGAAATTTAAACTCACGTTCTGAAGACCGGTTTTTTTTTCTTCCCCTCGGTTTTATTGGAAAAAAGATTTTTTTTATTTTTTTGCTCCTGATTTCATTCTTGGACACTTTTTTCTGCTTCTGCTTCTTTTTTTTAAAGCTAACCTTATTCTTTATTTTAAGCGTATTTTAAGGGATGGTTAAAATATCTCGTTTCGTTTGCTTAAGTAAAATTATGACTTAAATCAAATATGCAGTAAAAAATTATTTTAAGCAACTGTCATTCAATTTTTTATTTTATAAAAAAAACTAATTTTATTAGCATCTTTCAATTTATCGAAACACGTTCATGTAGGGAAGTTCAATGAACTCGTAGACAGCTTGATAGAATTACATTATATCTTATACTACCGTATTTATTCGAATCTAAGCCTCACTTATTTTCTAATGTTGATGTTAATGAAAATCGGATGTGGCTTAGATTCTAAGGCAGAAAAATTCGTTGGATTGGAGACACTGAACCTGATTCTGACGATTAGAATAAATACAGGTTCATGTACGTATTTAAAAGTTTTTTTTTAAACTGGCAAAATAAATTAGTTATTCACTTTTTATTTGTTCTCATTTAAATTTTCTTTTTAATTTCGTAAATATTAGATATCGATAAACTATTTCACACTATTTTTTATTTTTTCACAAAAACGTGTTGAGAATTTGGGAAAGAAGCTTAGAATTGATGGCCGGTGTGAAATAATTCCCTATTAGCCACTTATGGGTCTATTTTTTAGAAATGTGTGAATTTGACATTAAATCATTTTTCACATAATAACATGACTGTTGAAATATCTTTATAGTGGATTGAGAGATTTTAAATTTTATCACAAACCGTTTGGTTGTTGAAATTATGTAATTATAATATATTCATTTAAATAAATCGGTTGTTATTATTAAATAATAACTGTAGCCTTAACTAATTTTTAAAATAGAATTTATGAAAAGGAATAATACCGTGGTTCGAGTTAATTTGTCTTGGAGTTTAGATGTGATTATCTGATATACATCTTGTTGCTGCAATGTTTCCATAACAAAAGATGTGTTGACTTTAGGATTTTAATTTGTATGAAGATTCATGGTATACAAGAAAAGCAGTTAATACGCTTTGTAGGAAATTGTGCTTTTGAAGAATATTGAAATAAATTCGCCAAGAACAGATGTGATTAAATCACAAGTAATATGCAACAACAGAGAAAGAAGCCATTATTCCAGCAAGAAATGACATAAGACATATGGACAGTGGCGTAACTGAGAACATTTGGGCCCCCCAAGTTGGATTTTACAAAGGGTACTTGGTGGCAATCAGGTTTTAGCCTCCCCCCACGCGATGCGGGGTGTATGTTACGCCCCTACATATGGATCCAGACAAACGTGGACAAGTACATAATCGGTGAAATAGAATTCTATATTTAGAAATGCATCGTTCCAATTTAAATGTCGGTATTTCCTTAAATCTTGATTATTCCCATTACCTTGTTGAAAAGGATATTTATTATTCTTTTAATTAAAAACAAGTGAATAAAAAAGGAAACCCAATGTTTTACAGCTATTTCTGACACTCCTGCCTAAAAAATGTCCTTTAAGTGTTTTTTTTTCCTTTTTGCTTTTATTTTGTAATGACCTTTTGAGTCTAATTAAAGAAAACTAACTTAGAAAAATTTGAAAATGTCTCTAATTTTGAAATTTAAAAGAAAAGTTGAGAAATTACTGAAGCACTTTAAAATTTAATTAGAAAAACTGAATAACTTTCTCAGTCATATTTTTAAGAAACAGTTTTTAATCACTTTATTATTATTAACATTTACCCTTAAGACAAAACAAGTCAGTATTTAGACCATTGTTTTCCTTAGTTTGTGGTGCTTAAAAAATATTCTAAAAGGAAAATCGTGTAATTTTTCCTAGATTTCTTTCTAATTTTCTAGTTATACAGCTTGGATTTTTTTTCTTTTACTATCCTACCCCCAATTATGCAACCCTTTTTTTAAATGATCTGTTCTTTCTTTCTCTCTCACTACTAATATTCAACTCAAATAGTATTCTGAATTGTAAATAAGCAGTACTTCGTTAACTCAAGCCAATTTTAAAGCTAATTTTTAAAAGACTACATGAGAATACTTAATTGTTTAATAAAATCTGTTTTACTCGAAACTCGATTTTTAAGGTCTAAATTAGATCTTAATATTCTAATTGAATTTAAATAATTCCTGTTAAAAGTATTCTAAATAGCATGCATAATGTATTATTTTTGTACAGAATGCAGTTTAAAGAATACAGCTTGTAACAGTAAAGATAAATGATGCATTTTATTGAAAAATAATGTTGACTGTGCACTGATGATAACGTTCGCCACTATTTTCAAGAATTCATCCTCAACATGCTGCATCAAAATTTGCATATTGCTATTTTCGGCGAACATTTTATTTTATTACTAGTAGTAACTAAGTATACTGTATATAAAGACAGTAAGTATCCTTAGATACAACCAGTAGTAAAACAAAATGACCGTCTGACATAAATTCTATTTGTAAACTATGATAACTATAAACTACATAGCTAAATTCTAAGTAGTTATACTGATTAATAATATTTTTTAACCGAATAAATGCATAGAAATTTCAAGCTCTAATTTGATGTTTATTTCTTTAATTTTCTTTTAAGCATCATGATAAACACGTCCAAATGTGATTAAATTTCAAAATTCTTATTTAAACTTACCTTATTTAAGGTATCCGACTACGTTCAGAACCGTGATTTTGCAAAGCGTGTAAATGGCTAATATTTATGATATTTAGAGTCACTTAGATTAGAAAATGTATATAAAATTGTTTTAAGAATAGTATTACAATAAAAAATTATTTTACAATATTTTGACCAAAATTGAACATAAAATGACCCATTTTCAAAATATTCTCCTTTTGTGAAAAATGCTTCTATTATAATAATATTTTGCCTGTCTATAGCTCAGACCTCTGTACAGAGGCTCAACTAGAATTTTTGAAATATATAACTTAGAAGTGGGTTTATCCATGTTTTACGACAACAGAGGGGAGAAATTTTAAGAAAAAAAAAGGCCGATAATTATTTTAATTGGTTGTAACTCTGAAACTAATGGTAATTTTTCAAAAAAATATTTCAGACTCTCTGGAAAAGTTTTTAGTTTTTATAAGCAAAATATTATTTTAGAAGCATTTTTTTAAAAGGAAAACATTTTGGAAAAAGGTTATTCTGTTAATTTTTTGCCAAAATATTGTATTTAAATAGTTTTTCTTTTGTCAAAATGTCCTTAAAACAATTTCATACAAGTATTCTAATTTAAGTGACGCTAAATATCATGAAAATTATCTATTTATGCGCTGTTTTAAAATCAAGGTTCCGAGCGTAGTCGGATTCCTTAAAGGATATACAATTCTTATTTGTACTTCAACAATGGCATTTTTCTGACTAAGAAAGAAAATAAATTCTATTTGTCAAAACACACCAGGGGAAAAGATAGATGAGTTTTTATTACTTAGTCTGACCCAATCTTACCTTACGTCTTACAATAGCTCTGAAATCTTAAGATTTCATTACCTATTAGCTCCTATATATTCGCTGTAATATATATCTTTGAAGTATAAACACAATAGTCGCTTCTAATTCTGTGGTTTCATTGTATGGAGATAAACAGCCGACATTAATCGAAAAAAAATGAATGCTTAACCCTCATACCGGAACATCCGTCTCTCCGACGGGGATGATTTGCTTTGATGCCTGTAGTTAACGCTGTGGCGCTAACAATTTTTGGGGTGGACTGCCTTGACATCTTCTGTTGGACTCCACCCCGTAAGAGGATCAAGTAATGGTACTTGGTGATATTTTTCAACTCACTATATGCGCGATATTTCTTATCTATCACCGTCTATCAGTATCTGTATTCTTATAGTTTTTTCGTTTTTTGGTATTATTTTTGATTATTTTTATATGAATATAAATAATTTCTAATCAGTTTTCATAAAAATACTAGTCACAATTCTTGTGATAAAAATATATTAATATAGTGTGCCTCATAAAGACTTAAATATTAAAAATTCTACTCAATTTCATGAGCGATAAGGACATTTAAAACAGTTTCTTAAGGTAATAAAATTTTTTTAAAAAATTACGTACCCATCTGTCAGACGGGTGTTTCTCAGTGCGGCAAAAAAAAATTATGTTCCGGGCAGAGGGTTAATCAAGAGTAGCTCTTAACACGATACCTTATTAAAATTTCAAAAAGAAACATCAAATACTTAATGGAACTATTTACACCAAAATAAAAAAAATTATAGTCTTTTAAATATTTAAATACCGATAAATTTCTACGCACACTTTATTTTCACTAAGCTACAAAACACTAAAACTATTGACAGGCGAAAAAATGTTTCCTGCTCTGAAGTAAGACGGATAAGGCTCTAAGAAAAAGTGTACGAAAGTGTAGTTATTTGTTCTGTGAAACTCTTCGACCACTTTATCGCTTCGGGCCATTGACCACATGCGAGTCACGCGTCAAAATTTGTCTTTGCAAGATATTTTTTTTTCTCTCCCTGTCTCTTCAGATGACTGAAAGAATTTCTCTCTGCACATATTGTAAATTCCTATGCGTTCTTAGCATATTTTAAGCAATATGATTCAAAGAGAACATTTGAATTCCTCTAGAAAATGTGAGACCAAAATTGTAAAAGGCATTATTCACGATGTTTACTCTTTAGCAAACAAAACATTCAGAAAATTGTTAAAACAATTAATTTATGAAAAATTAAAAGGATATTTTTTTAAAAAAATCACAAGAAAGGAGAGAAAACTTAACTAAATAATAGTCATTCACGTAACTTTTATTCTGTTTAAATTTCTAATACTGTAAAATCCGGCGTTTAACGCGCACTTAGAACACAAAAAAATAAGATCAAAATTTAAGGATGCACGTTATGCGCCGAGTATAAAAACGATAGACTTAAAAATAACAAAAGAAATGAGCATAAAAAAATTTACTTCTCTACACATATCGAAATACTGTTTATTTAAAAGAAATGACATGCCTTATTAACTAAAAGAAGTATATTATTTTTTCAAAAGTCTGGGTTAATACCTCGAATAAATTGCTTCAAAACACAAAAGCATAGTATGTTAATATTTCAGATTTCTTCGTAAAAAAGGGGGTGCGCGTTATACGGCGAATATACCAAAAAATTAAAAAAAAATGCAGCTTGAAAGTATAGGTGCGCGTTATATGCCGGATTTTACGGTAGTTCTATTTGATTAATGAACGATTCGGAATAATTTGACCGGTTTATTCCATCGACATATAATTCAACTTTCCAACTGTTATATTTGTATATAACTTCTTTGATTACAGCAATAATCCATGTGTATTTAGCTCTCCATATGTATGATTTAACGATATTGTGACACGTCTGCTCATTATCAGAACTCTCTCCAACAATACTTGTCAAAATTGACGTTTGGAGGATCAAGTTATCCAGATGGGACTTATTATCTCAAAAATGGGAACTGGCTATTCTTTCCTTATGCCTGGGGCAAAATATATGTGAACTGTTTCGAAAAATGGCTTTGATGTCGCCTCACCTTTTCTTTCACCGACATACAGACGATCGTAAATCATAACGCTCAAAAGGAAGGAAGCTTCATGGAACAGCATCAATTGTTTGGGTTTCCCTCGCACATCTGGGACGCAAACAACTTGAAGGAAGAATAATGTCAGCTGGTCAGAACAAAGACACACCTTCAGTGGGAATGCAAAAATGCGATTTAAAACCTCCAGATGATGAACAAGATGCCGTTTTGTAATGGGGATCAGGCGTGGTGGCCTATTATCTCCACGTACCAATGAAGTGGACTACAGTGAGGAGAGTCGGGTGCAGATCTGTTACCCGCACGAATGAGAGTTGATTAGGGAGGGAAAGTGATACCATGGAGTTTAAAGGAGTCAGCTTGGAAGTTGACGAGACTCTCGATCGATCTCCCTTTTACGAAATGACTTCGTTCTGAATTTTTGTGTTCGAAGATGCTCGGTTAAATTTGCGGGGTCAGCCGTGCCTCAAGGACATAGAGAGATGAACTTTGTCTACTGGTGAAAGACGGAGTGTCGGAGTCGGCAGCCCAACGGCTGGAATACATGGAATGAAACTTATTCATTGGAGGTAGAACTTTTCTATCACTAAAAACTGGAAACTGTGACATATTAATATCGAATCTACCGTTTTATTATTTACCCTAGAGTAAAATGTCTTTTTGACAATTAGCTGTTGGATCCCTGACGCTAACATGTTACGAAATAAGTAAAGGGGTCACGATGTTATACGATTAAGTTTAAAATCGAATTTTGAAATAATTTCAAAAAAATTCGGAAGAGAAACATGAGATAAATTTTGTTTAATACTTTTGTATCAATTTTCTGTAAGAGAATATGAAATTTACAAATTCTTAAGAAACTTAAGTATTAACATGCATATACACTTTTTTATTCATATGATAGTATTAAAATACTTTGTAAACAACGTATAACTCTGCTTTTCCAAATTTACAGAATAAATGTCAGAAAAATAGTGTAAATATTATAATCAATTTGTTAGCCCTATATAGTGTTTACAGTATAGTATAAACATTAATATAAAATTTACTTAGCTTTCAAAAAATTTTCCAAATAACAAATATTCTTTTTTTTTCTTAATTTCGCTGTCTTTAAATTAATCGACGGAATCGAAATTTTTATTACATAAAAAAGTATGCTTAGATTTCAAAAGAGATTATTTAATAATTTTAATAATTTACTATCATTTACTAAAAATAACTTTCTAATTGAAATGATATAATAGCGTCCATGCAATAAATAAATACATTCATAGATTTTATTCAATTACAAATAATTTTCAAAATACTCAATATAAATTAAGAGAGAGAGAAAAAGTAGATATTTCAGAGATGCTACCTCGGGTGACGCCATAGGCATTGACCACTTTACCCTTGTTCATAAAGTTCATAAAGCAACAAACTCTTAACTGACAAGTAGCAGATTCAGGTCTCACATTTCCGACGTTTGATTGTCTGGTTTTATATGCCCTGATGCCCTATACAAATATATCTGTTAAATGAAGAACATAACAAAAAGAGCTAAATATTGGTTGACAAGAGCCAAAAGCAGAGAAAAATCACTAAAATTATTAATAAAATAGTCCTCAGTCTGCAATGTTGGTAAAAACTACAGCATCCACTGCGTTTTGGTGTTTTTGTTTTTTAATTTCAATTATCTATCTTAATCCTTAGTATTGAAATCCTATTTGCCTTCCAAATAAAATATATTAAAAATTGTACACACACACGTACACATACACATGAATACATACACCCGCATACACATGCATTTATATTCCATATGATTTAGCTCGGTATCATAAATAGAAAGGATAATAGTTGGCTATTCATAAAACTAATTCGACTCCACATTTTTTAAAGTAGTCCTCAGTCTGCAATGTTTGTGAACATTGCAGCATTCCCCTCTTTTTTAAAATTTCAATTATATATCTTAATATTTAGTATTAAATATATCTCTCAAATAAAATACGTTGGAAATAACACATACCGAAGAATCCAGTGTGTACTTTCAAGCTGTACTAGCACCTGTACTTTCAAGCTGCAATTTTTAATTTTTAGGTATATTCGCCGTATAACGCGCACCTCCTTTTTTACGAAGATAACTTACATGTGTGCAATGCTCTTATATTTTGAAGTCATTTATTCGAAATATTATCCAAAGTTTTTGAAAAAATAGCATACTTCTAGAACTACAATCCTTTAAGTTCATAAGGAATGTCATTGCTTTCAAACAAACAGTATTTTGATCTAAGTAAAAGTCTAATTTTTTTTTCTATTATTATTTTTTATATTTGTTTAAAGCTCTCATTTTTATGGTGTATAATGCGCACCAGTACTTTTCGAACTTATTTTCTGTGTTAAAAGTGCGCGTTATACACCTGATGTTACGGTATATATATATAATTTTTAATATATTTTATTTGAGTGATAAAAAAGGAACTGAAAACTAAAGACTAAGATAGGAAATTAAGATATATACATGAAAGAACTATACATGTCTAAGATGATACTTCAATATTTATTGTTATGCTCAATTTTTATAATAAGAAACAATACTCACAAAAATAAAATTCTTTATATAAATAAAGTGAATAAAAATTAAAATTACAATAGGGAGACTCTCTATGGAGAACATTTTATCTTATTTTTAATGTTCTTTTTTTCAAGTTTATGTGAGAATTATTTTTAGGAGAATTTTTACTAAGCTAAAATTGCTGAACAAAATGGTTTCTGTGTGGTTTTTCCCCCTAACTTTTAGGTTACTGCTGCCATTTATCATAGCCTTATATTTTACCTTACGAAATAAAAATTTTGAAGTAATAAAACCAATCTGTATTCGTCTGTCTGCAAGCTATACGTTATCCAAAAAAGAGAAGGATTTAACATAAATTATGTATGCTTTACAAAAGTATGTATATAAATACGTTTTTATTTTGTAAAAAAATTCTCTCTACTCAAACTGAATTCCTAAAGATTATTATTACGATTTTTCTCATTCATTGAAGCTAATGGAATATGAAATGTTTGTAAAAAATATTCTAAGACTAAATGTGAAATCTGCTTTTGCTTTAACCGATGCATTTTCAATTGTTTGGTACAAAAAACATTTGTCTTCATCAACATTATTATTTTTGAAATAATACATATTGTAACAATAATTGTTTTATTAA
This sequence comes from Trichonephila inaurata madagascariensis, assembly GCA_019973955.1. Taxonomy (NCBI): domain Eukaryota; kingdom Metazoa; phylum Arthropoda; class Arachnida; order Araneae; family Nephilidae; genus Trichonephila; species Trichonephila inaurata. Next base: position 298,828 of record BMAV01012068.1, read on the forward strand.
AAAAATAAAAGAAACGTATTCATTTTTCAATGGGTCTTAATCTATAGATGAAGCATTAAAAACATTCCCCTTTTGTATCAATAATTAATATTAAACAGTGTACATTCATTTTATATTAACATAAATCAAGTCAATGAGCTGTTTATATTGTTTTTTCGAGTGTAAGAAAATTGTGGATAAATATTTATTCTATAATATTTGATATTCTCTCCAATGAACAAGCAAATAAAAGAACTGATAAAGATCTCTAACAATGCATTCATTCGTAATATTAAGCTCCAAAAAATCGTCCAAAAACGAGATGGAAAAAAATTTAACAAAGGTCTGAATTTTTTTTATATTAAAAAAAGTACAAAATTTATGGAAGTGTTAGTGAGGGTATTAAAATATGATGTAACTAATATATGATGAAAAATATTGTGAATTTATATCCCATATAAGTAATGAAAAACTTTCAAGCATACATTTTTCAAAAACATAAGTTTATTGGAAGAATATATATATGTATATATACAGTCGGACCTCTATATAACGAAGTTGTAAAATTCTGGAAAAAAAGTTCATCATATGGAAAATTCGTTATATGGAGGTTAATTTTTAATATACTTCGTATATAAATCCCATAAAACAAATCTTAAATTCATAAGCACTATATATTAAAAAAAAAGGAATTATTCACTCCTTTTTTAAAACTAATATATGTTTATTTTATATATTTTACCCGACAAAAAAAAGAAAGAAAGAAGGAAAAACTGTAATGAAAACAAGAAAAAAGAATGTCGATTAATTCACTGCACACAATATTAAGAAAATAATTTTATACTAAAATTAATGAATTTTAAGGACATCTTATAATTTATAGCATAAAAGTAATTTTAAATATACATTATTTTATAATTAGAACATGGGACAACTCCACTGAGGGTGAAAGAAGATATCGAAGATGTTTCTAGTGAACTGGGCAATGGGGGTTAAAGCTTACACTTCTTGAATGAAACGTACAGAACTCTATTGTCCTCGGTGAGTTAGGATGTAATAAAACCAGTTCAAAAAATTTATGACCACCATAAAATGTGTTAAAGAGAGAATAACTTGAAATTTTTTCAGAAATACTTTAAAAAAAGAGAGAACAAAAATTGAATCCCAAAAGAAAAAGTTCATTTTATACAAAATGAACTTTGCTATAGAGAGTTTATTTTACGAATAAAATCGTGAAATGTTCAAGGTTCCAGGGAAAAGTTTGCTATATAGAAAAATTCGCAATATAGAGGTGCGTTATATAGAGGTTCGACTGTATATATATATATATATATATAATTAAATAATAAGAAAAAGCTGTGTTATATATCTGTTTTCTTAAATCAGACATTCATGCGGCAAAATGTTCATTCTAGCTTTCCACAAATAGTCGCATCACTGTATAACTGAACAGTTTCAGCACTATAAAGCAAGCAAGAACTATATTAATATCGCACTAGCAACATGAGGGCTATTGGCGACGGACTTCGCAATTTCGAGCCTCAGTCAAAAAACAATACCTGATCCGACACCCTCTATCCAAACCACTTCGCCTTGCCAGTGGAACTTTGAGCACGACAGATTTAACGGGCATCAGCCCTCTCTACACGGCGGGTCTTCAGTGTCACCAGGACTCGAAGCCGTGACACGCCAGCCATGAGTTCGTAACCATAACCACTGGACTACCATGGCCACCGAATGAACTGATAAAATTAGGGTTTTAATATTAGTTCTCGAATTTATTTAAGAGCGATTTCCTATTTTGCCCTAATTTTGCGTAGTTAATTATTTTTCCTTAAATCAGCGTTTCTCAAACTTTGGGCCACGCCCCATATTTTCGAACATATCGAAAACCGAAAGTAAAAGATTTAAAAAAATTACAAATTTACTGAAGGAAAGCAAAACAAAATACATTCTGACATAATAAAAGTAAAACACACATTTACACTGATATAATATACTTATATATAAATGTTTCAGTACTGCTCAACGTATTTGATAATTAATTTATCAATACTAAGTTAAGAACGAGATTAGAACTAGTGACTCCCATGAGCTTGTCATATACAAAATTATATACAAAACTTAATACTTATCTTGATAATTTGAACGGCTTATAATTAAAATCTTATTGTAGCTTTACGTCAAATACATTTTTATTGAATTCAATACATCGTTATTGTATGGAGTGAGGTACGATTAAAATTATGATTGAAAATTGGTTTGCAAATATTGAAAGTTTGAGAAGCACTGCCTTAAATGGAGACTCACTTTAGTATCATATGAGTACTTTTAACTTTAGAGTGTTTAATATAACGTGTTTAAATAAAAAGGGAGAGTTTAATTATAGTCTGTGTCGTGTGCGTATGTGTGTTTCTTTCGAACTTTAAAAGTACTATTTTTAGTACCTATAAAATGACAGTGACATCATACGTGTAGTGTTATAAAATATAAATATTTAAATAAACAAATATTTATTTTGATTAAGGTTTAAATGCATCAAAAAAATTATGAAAATCTTGAATCATTTCTGAACATGCATGTTTAGAATATGCAGTGAAGAATAAAAAAAAATTGTTTTTCAATAAAACCGATAGTCAATTCATTTTTTTCAGTGATACTTCTAAATTAATCATGAAAACTGTAATTAAGATAAGTATACTTCTCTGTAGAATCTTGAGAAGAAAATAAATGTAGAATAATAAAATAATCAATCAAAAATATCTAATTTTTCTAGTCCTTCCCGGGATCTCTTACATTTGAAAACTATTTTCACCTAATGTTGAGTAATATGATTCAATCTAAAATCATTTTGAAGTAGACACAAATACCTCAGTTTTAGTATAAATTTTCATGATTATAGAGGCAAACACACTTATGGTTATGAGATGCAATTCAACTACATTAAAAAAACAGGCAGAATTTTTCGCAAGGAAATGAATTTCCTTAGAAAACACGCTTCCTTGTAAATTAATAAAAATTAGTTTATGGTATTAATATAATATTTAGTGTTTTCACAGATGTGAATTAATTCTTTAACTACAACAGAGACACCTAATATTAAACTGTAAATATAAAATTTTAGCTGAAAACTAAATCTTATATTTTAAACGAGTAATATAAAAAAATTTAAGTCAGTACTCACTTGGTTCAACAAAGAAAAATTTTATTTTAGCTACTTTTTATTAAATAGTTATAATTAACATAAATATGTGCATATGACAAAATCACAATATTAAGTGACAAAATAGAAAGCGATTTTCCTCGCAATTTTCCACATTTTCCTTTCTATACATGGCATTGGACTATTTTTTGTTTGTTTGTGTTACTGTTTATTCATTAATTAAATTTAAATTATTTCAATAAAACAGTATAGTAAAAGGAAATCACATCCCCATAAATTAGGTCATCCCAAATGGGGTTCGAACCCACGACCTTTGAATTAGGAGTCCAACGCGCTATCCATTGCGCTAAAGGGTCACAGCAAACTATTTTCCTTTTTATATATGGTGTTTGACTATTATTTTTGTTTGCTACTATTTATTCATTAATTAAGTTAATGAATTAATATTTGAAAAAACTATATTAACATCAAGTGTCATCCACTTGAAAAACCACCAATTGATGTATTTGAACTTGAGTGGATGAACAGAAAGTATTTTATGAACGACTAAAAATTTGAACAAGATTTATATATAAATGAACATATATATATATATATATATATAAGGAGAGAGTGAACTAATAGTGGGGGAATTGAAAAAAGGGTTTATTTTTGAAGCACGATTCTAACTTAAAAGAAGAGGAACAATGGGCTTTTACACATGAAAACGTGATAAATTTTGCACTCTACCCACGGCTATCATTACTAAGTAAAAATTGCACATTCACGCATCAACCACGGAAAGCAGACATCAAATTCAAATGCCAGTTGCATTATCGCTAAAAGTCGTAACGAGTGGTTACGAAAAAGCAATTTGCTAATGCATCCACATAGATTCTTCCATACTGGTAACAGTCAAAATATTCAAATCCATGGGAACTAAAATGATAGTCCCTGCTTCACAGACAACAGATCGTCCCATAAACTAAAGCAGGGGGGAAGGGGACGGGAGCATTAAAATACATCAAAAGTGCTTTATTACTGTAGTTTCTGTGCCAAAAAAATAAGAATGGAAAAGACGTTGTACAACCAATAAACAAGCTTCCAGCAGCGGCGTGATCTTCCGTAACAATAAATAATATTTCAAAGATAAATGGGAAGATAGGGTAAAGAAAACTGTCCCGAAGTGGCATAAAAGAGGTCATTCCAATAAGGTAGTGAGATACGATATGTTCTTAGCCCCAAACTGTCGCAGGTGAAGAAAAGTGCTCTCCCTTTCATGTAACATTCTCACAATCGACTGGGCGAATGTCTTTCGGGCTGCATTGGGGAACGGCTACGAAATATCCTAGTTAATACTTACTGGGTTGATAAGGGGAAGATGTTTCGGCTAGATGGGTAAAAGGATTATTTCACATTTCGGGAAACAGATAACAAGGAATGTTTCTTTTTCGTCCGCCTAATTGTCCATAAAAAAATAACTTTTTTCCTCTTTGTTCGTTCGTTTGTGTAAGTCAGTTCTAGGAATATTTTCCCCGATATATATATTAGACCCCCTATTTAAGGTAACAGAGCACCTTCGAAGGAAATTTTTTGAATTAATCTGAATTTTGCCTGTAAATGCATATTTTATGACCTAATGGGTCTCTAAAATTAGAAAAATACCAAGAAAAGTTTTGTTAGTGTACATTTTACTGTCAAAGGGTATTTTTATAAAAAATAAGCAAAAATAAGACTTTACGCAAAACATGATAACTGAAAAAATAAATATATTGACATTTTGTAAATTGAATAATATAGAATACAACCTTTTCTACGGAATAGACTCTTATTTTGTTAATATAACTATTACGTGGGAAATTTGTGTTTCGAGCTTTATACGTTGACATTTTTTAAAAGCTATTGTAATTTTCATTTTTATTGCTATATAAAAATTTCTACTCAACACAAAACAAGAAAGGTCTTTTCCCCTGTATAAGTATTTAAAAACATAAATATAAATTTTTATTTCATTCAAGCATAACTTTTTGAGATATTGTGTTTTGCGGTAAGAAAAATGTGAAAAAACTCATTTTGAGAAACGACAAAATAACATTAAACTCATCTGATTACAAAAAAAACACTTACTTTCTTATTAAAATACACCAGATATATAATCCTTTCCCCACTTTAACACCTAAAACCTATTTTTTTTTTTTTAAGTGCTTTAAAATTTTTCTGTGTTTCTTTGTTTTGGTCTGCGTTATGAATCGTTCCACAGATTCTGCATCTATCAAATGTTTTATATACTTTTGAAGAAAATTTTTTAAATTTAAACCTGAATTTTGCCAGTAAATGCATATTTTATGACCCTATGGGTCTCAAAAAATTAGAAAAACCAAGAAAAGTTTTATTAATGTACATTTTACTGTCAAAGGGGTATTTTTATAAAAATAAGCAAAAATAAGTTTTTTACGCAAAACATGATAATTGAAAAATAAATAAATATATTGACATTTTGTAAATTGAATAATATAGCATACAACCTTATCTAGGAATAGCCTTATTTTTGGTAATGTAACCATTACGTGGGAAGTTATTGTGTTTCGAACTTCTATACGTTGAAATTTTCTTTAAAAGCTATTGTGATTTTACTTTATTGCTGAATAAAATTTCTACTCAACAAAAATCTTAAGAAAGGTCTTTTCCCCTGTATAAGTATTTAAGAAACATATATATAAAATTTTTATTTCATTCAAGCATAACTGTTTGAGATATTGTGTTTTTGCGGTAAGAAAAAAAGTGAAAAAACTCATTTTGAGAAAACGACAAAAATAACATTAAACTCATCTGATTACAAGAAAAACACTTACTTTCTTATTAAAATGCACCGGATTTATAATTATCTCCATCTTTTACTTCTAAAACACTATTTTTTTTTTTTTTAAAATGCTCTTAAAATTTTCCTGTGTTTCTTTGTTTTGGGGTCTGCATTATGAATTGATTCACGGATTCTGCATTTATCTAAATGTTTATATCCCCGTAAGGTAAACACTCTAAGATTTTCTAAAATTCATCTTATTAAAACCTTTAGACATCCATTTAATCCTTCATTGAAGTTTTATAATAGCATCATACGACCCAAATTTAATTGTTTTGAGCAAAACAAATACTTCCTTGGGTATTTTTTGCCAAACTATTCCATTAAAACACTCGTTGGCTTTTTGCGTACGTCCATGTAAGCACTTGCTTAATATCTGTTTGTCATAGTTCAATATACTGGTTTAATTTTATTTAAACATATTTGATAAACCAGCATTTTTTTGTGAGCATTTTGTTCCATTTGCCACCCCGCTGAAAATAACACCAATTTTCTTCCCTATTGGGCATTGACCATGCATCGGTTTCTTATCACTTGATGCACAGTGATATAACGTAGCAATTACATTTTTCTGCATGGCATTTGTTACCGACATTGCTGCGAACAGCAATTCCGTAAGTTTTAAAGTCTGTCGATAAAATTATCAGTTAATTTCCCTTTTTACCAGACAGTCCTTTAGTTTTAGTTTTCAGTTTTCTAGACGTGAGCCCCCCTCTTTGTAATGGCTAATGCACTCAAACTTGGTCACACTGTTTTTCCATAATGTCTTTCACACCCCTAAAGCTTTGAGTCACCATCCCCATAATATTGAAGTGTATTGAAGTCTGCGTTTTTTCTGATCGAAGAAATATTCGGGAAGTCCCCCACAATTCCATTTTGATGAAAAAGCCTGTGCTGTTACACTGACATATGTGGTCGGCTTTGACGACTCATAATCAAGTTTCTTGGCATAGTCGAAGTCTCTTTCATGTAGGACAGTAGGACGACATAACTTTTTTGTCTAACACCTTACCAGTATCAACTGATATTGCAGCAACACAGCCATTCATAGAAAGTATAGCTCTTTTTCGCTGCCATGTGCCATTCACCGATATGCCAATTTTACAATATCAGAGAAGAGATTTTGTTTTTCTCCACAATTCAGTGCACTTTATCATAGATTCCTCAGCTTTTCCTGAACAACTTTTTAAAGCTTTGCTTCCTGATTTTTTTAAGCAGTTTTGGGTTTGTCGAGGCAAATTTATGTTGAGCATAATTTAAATGCACCAGCAAAACCTTTGCCTATCTGCCGCATACCATATACAAGCCTCGTATTTATGACAGGTGCATTTACAACTTTTTGATGAAGCAAATGCCAAGAAAAGTCACAAGACTTACAGTTTGAGTGTAAAATGGGAGCACAATCCATATCTGGAATCCTCAAATAGTTCTAATTTTTTTAGCAAAACATTTTGGGCAGCAAAGTTGAGCAAAGGCTTCCACAATAAGTTCAAGGTCAACGATTCTGTTACCAAACACAGGACCAAAATTTCTTCTGCAGTTAACAAACCCCATTTCCTAACTGAAGAACTAGCGTACATTTAGGAACTGCTGGGAAATGATGTTATTTTTCGAAGTTTTTGTAAATTTATTTCCATAAAATTGCCGCTTGCGCTTTCTAGCAATACTTTTAACCATTTTTAAGTTAAAATAAAACAGAATAAAACAATCAAATAAACTTTTTTACGCTGTCGGTTCTTTCAAAAAGAAAATCAGACACACATGTAAACAAAGTCAAAACAACAAACTTGCTGCCAGGTTTTCAACATAAAGAGGAAAAATGTAGTTCCAAATACATTTATATTTATTCTTAAATTCTCCATTTTAATTTCTGACTAAATATTTGTATATAAAATTTTAATATTTCATGTCATATACCATGAAAAAGAAATGTAAACAAACAACTCGGGCACTTCCGGTTAGCAGAAAAACCCTTTCGGGTCCGGGAAAATTTTTGATTAAGTAATATTTAGAAAGCTGTAACTCGGCTTCTAATTAAGATAGAAACAAAATTTAAACAGATTTACAAAGATAAAAAAATTGAATTTAATATAAGATCAAAACAAAAAATCGATATTTTGATCAAAATTGAGTTTGGTGTTCTGTCACCTTAACGAATTTATCGAAGCCGAACATTTTATTCGTTAATTGGGTCAAAAATACAAATTTTTGCACTTTCGGTTTTTTTGTAAAATAAGCAACTGCGCAAAAATATTCATAGTTAAAAATAAACATTTTTATTTCAGTTGCTAAAACTACTGAGGACCCTTTTTCGGTGAAGTTTGCTGTTGATAAGAAAGTTCTCCCCTATTTTAAAAAAGGGTGTGAAATTTGAAAAGAATTCCAATTTTTCTAATCGAAACTAAAAAGAAAAATATTTTCGGCTGTGAAAAAAATTCGTTAATTTGAGGTTTACTATTCGTTAGATAGAGGATTTTGCCTTTATTTTTATCCGGGGAGGGGGGAATAAAGGAGAAATCGTGAAACTCTTTAAATACGGGTTCGGTAAATCAGGGTCGGACTGTATATGTGTGCTTTTTTTAATTAACAGTTAAAACAGTCGAAAAGCGGTTTTAAATATATTCCTACAGCTAAACTTTTTTTTCAAACATGAAGTTAGAGTAATTAAAGCAAACGAGCTTTTAAAATTTATAGGAAAAAAACTATACTTGTGACTACTTGAATTTGTTTCTAAATTCTTTTGGAAGTTCGGAGTTGATTAAATGTAAAGTAGTATGACTATATATATGGAATATAAACAAGTCAAAATTATCTACATACTATAGGTTCGCATTTTTTTGTGAATTACATTATACAGCCTTACATTAATACAACCGATGTCATATCATCTTTATTTGACTTACTGAAAGCAATACGAAAACTATTGATGATGAGCTTTTTAACTTTGAACAGAGTTAAGTGACAATGATAACATCTGAGCACATACATCCCCTTCTAATTCTATCACAACTTCTAATACTACTAATGTCATATCATCTTTTAGTTGACTCTCACTGGAAGTACAACACGAAGACTGTTGATGTTGAGCCTCTTAACATTGAACAGAGATTAAGTGACAATGATAACATCTGAGCACATACATCTACTCTTCTACTCCCTAATAATACTACTAATGTCATATCATCTTTGAAGCGGACTCACTGGAAGCCAACACGAAGACTGTTGATGTTGAGCCTCTTAAAAATTGAACAGAGATTAAGTGACAATGATAACATCTGAGCACATACATCTACTCTTCTAATTCTATCTCACAACTTCTAATACTAATAATGTCATATCATCTTTAGTTGACTCACTGGAAGCAACACGAAGACTGTTGATGTTGAGCCTCTTAACATTGAACAGAGATTAAGTGACAATGATAACATCTGAGCACATACATCTACTCTTCTAATTCTATCACAACTTCTAATACTACTAATGTCATATCATCTTTAGTTGACTCACTGGAAGCAACACGAAGACTGTTGATGTTGAGCCTCTTAACATTGAACAGAGATTAAGTGACAATGATAACATCTGAGCACATACATCTACTCTTCTAATTTATCTCACAACTTAATACTACTAATGTCATATCATCTTTAGTTGACTCACTGGAAGCAACACGAAGACTGTTGATGTTGAGCCTCTTTAACATTGAACAGAGATTAAGGACAATGATAAATATCTGAGCACATACATCTACTTCTAATTCTATCACAACTTTAATACTACTAATGTCATATCATCTTTAGTTGACCTTCACTGAAGCAACACGAAGACTGTTGATGCTGAGCTCTAACATTGAACAGAGATATACAAATGATAACATCTGAGCACATACATCTACTCTCTTCTAATTCTATCACAACTTCTAATACTACACTAATGTCATATCATCTTTAGTTGACTCACCAAGCAACACGAAGACTGTTGATGTTGAGCCTCTAACATTGAACAGAGATTAAGTGACAATGATAACATCTGAGTACATCTACTCTTCAATTCTATCAACCTCTAATACTACTAATGTCATATCATCTTTTAGTTGACTCAATTGAAGCAACACGAAGACTGTTGATGTTGAGCCTCTAACATTGAACAGAGATTAAGTGACAATGATAACATTCGAGCACATACATCTACTCTTCTAATTTATCACAACTTCTAATACTACTAATGTCATATCATCTTTGGGGTTGACTCACTGGAAGCAACACGAAGACTGTTGATGTTGAGCCTCTTAACATTGAACAGAGATTAAGTGATACGATAACATCTGAGCACATACATCTACTCTTCTAATTCTATCACAACTTCTAATACTACTATCAAAGTCATAACATCTTTAAATGACTCACTGGAAGCAACACGAAGACTGTTGATGTTGAGCCTCTTTAACATTGAACAGAGATTAAGTGACACGTATAACATCTGAGCACATACATCTACTCTTCTAATTCTATCACAACTTAATACTACTAATGTGCTATATCATCTTTTAGTTGACTCACTGAAGCAACACGAAGACTGTTGATGTTGAGCCCTTAAAATTGAACAGAGATTAAGTGACAATGACAACATCTTGGAGCACATACAAGCATCTACTCTTCTTAATTCTATCTCACAACTTCTAATACTACACGTCATATCATCTTAGTTGACTCATCAAGCAAACATCGAAGACTGTTGATGTTGAGCCTCTTTAACATTGAACAGGTGAGATTAAGTAACAATGATAACATCTGAGCACATACATCTACTCTTCTAATTCTATCACAACTTCTAATACTACTAATGTCATATCATCTTTAGTTGACTCACTGGAAGCAACACGAAGACTGTTGATGTTGAGCCTCTTAACATTGAACAGAGATTAAGTGACAATGATAACATCTGAGCACATACATCTACTCTTCTAATTCTATCACAACTTCTAATACTACTAATGTCATGTGACGTCTCTCGCGTCTTTCTGATTAACATGACTCCTAAGTTCTTTGACGGCCACGATTAATGGCAAAACTTTTCCAACCCAATACCAAGAAGAGAAACGGATCGAATATGTAAATGAGATATACTATAAAAGGATATCGTGGCAAAGCTTTTAGATATATGTAGCAGGCTCAGAGAAAGTATTGTGGAATTATTCTGATCGATAGAGTGACAAAGCTAGTGTGAAATCTTGAGGATCAAGAATTAGCTGCCTTATGGATCAAGAATCTTCATATATAAAAGTTTATAGATTATATTCTAGGTCAAGGAACCAGAACTGAAAAGGTAATATTAGATATAAGTTATTAGATAAACAGGATTATTTAGGATACAATTGAGATAGATCTAGTTGGTGCGATCTGGACTTCTAAATACGTGATTTAATTTAGGCTTCTTCTGACTCTCACTCTACTCAAATGTCAAATTAGAATTTAAGCAATATAAGTTATTCTTAATAAAAGTTGTATTAAGAATTATGTCTCATCATTTTGATAATCCCACACCTCTAGCTTACAAGTGGAAACCGACAAGACATGGTCAATGGATGGCTATGTCCCCACGCGCCCGAACGTATTTAATTCTGGGTTAGGTAATGTAGGTGGAAATACGATTCTACCTGAAATGTACTTTTCAGGTCGGAGAATGTTGCAGAGTTATCGAGTGTATCGACACAATATACAGTTACTTGAAATCCTAAGTAATCTGCCTGTCGCTAGCGTGCTTACTTAAAAGTCATCTCAGGGAAGGCTCAAGATTGGTATTCGATATTTGGTTCGTTGTTAGTGCAAAATACAGCCACGGATTTGCGTGCAGCTCAAAGCTGAATTAGCGAAGGCTCCGCGATCAAAATAAAAAAAAAGAACTACAGTCGGAGTTTTATGCATCACAGCAGGGAAGAACCGAGGCGACTGATTTCGTTTATAGATTACTAAAAATAGAGAGAAGTTTAGAATTCAGGGAATGTCCCAAGCAGACTTGGTGGATCATATTTTAGTTCGACTCGAACCACAGGTACAGGACTATGTGGAGGTGCGAACCACAAAATACGATACGCGAAGTCCTGGCTAAATCTCGAAGAGAGATATTCTTGCAAATTACAAAGGGGTTATCAGAACCATAATAGCAGAAAGATGAGGTCAAAATGCGCATAGATGCCTAATTTTGAAGCTAATGGTAGTAACTGAGGAATTCCGGAAATAAGGAGTAGACCAAATAACAGAAATGAGTTTTACGAGAATAGCCGTCAAAATAATAGAGGGTTCGAGAGGCCAGGGTTTAATAATGATCAAAGATCCAGCAATAGGGGCTACTCATTTCGAAATGAGCGAAATGATAATTTTAATAGAGGGACCGTAGAAATAAGGGTTGGAGTGATACTTCAATCGAGGCGATAGGACGCAAAGGGGACGATTAAATATTGTAAAGGTTAATGATCAACCCCAAGAGGTGTCGACAAGAAAGACAATTAGACTTTCTCCAATATGTATAGCACCCGTAGAACTTCCCCACGTACCCATATTATTAAATAACACATTTTGAAAAGCAGGACACCGGAGCAGATAAATCTTTTATATCGGAAGAAGTATACAGAAAATATTTTTTCTATAAAACAATAAAAAAATCGCGAGCCCAGGTAATAACAGAAACAGGGTGCGAAAATGCCAAAACAGGGGATTGTAGAATTGAAAATTAGATCAGACAATTCGAAAGAAATTGGTCATTTCATGTAAGTTGAAAGATTTAGAATACCCATGTATTCTAGGTATAGATTTCATAAGTGCGTCAATAAGAATAGTATTAGATTTTGATCAGAAATCGTTAAAATTCAAAATACACTAAGTGATAATAAGGTAAATAAAGGGAATTTACATCGTTAATACCGAAATGAAGTTAAACATGGTGGCTACAGTTTTACCGAAAAAGCATGGGAAAAATATAATTGGTGATAAAATTAATTGTGCCATAATCAAAGATTTGGTACTTACTTCGCGGGAACAATTAATAAAGGAACAGAAAAATGACCCAGAATTAGGTCATATATATATGTATTATTATTTTCTAGAAAACCCGGAAGATAACTCGGTTAATGCAAAGATATTATGTGAGAATTGGTCCCACGATTTCCGCTTTACTGAAGGATTGTTATTTTATGCGAAACACGCAACGCGTCATTAGGTGAAATGCGTGTATACATTCCAAAATCTTAAGGAATGAAATAATGAGAGAATTTCATATGACAAAGCCAATAAGTGGACACGTAGGCAGATTTAAAAACGTATCATAAAATACGGACGTTTGTTATTTCCCGTACATGAGAAAATTTATTGATCAATATAAGTCTCTACATGCCATATGCCAAGTTAATAACTATAAAAACGCAAGTTACCAGCTGGTCGTATTAAATCCAATTATATCGAATTATCCGAATGAGATAGTGACGTTAGATTTATTAGGCCCGTATCCTATATCGAGAATAAGTATCGCAAACGCCATATTTTTAGTATTAACCGATCATTTCAGCAAATGGGCTGAAATTATAAATTCTTAAAAAAGGCCTCATCTCGTATAATAGCGGATATTTTTTGATAACTTATATCGCGTTATGGAGTCTAATAAAATTAATAAGTGATAATGGTCCCCAATTTATATCCGAGATTTTTGAGCACTTAAGTGAAAGATTAGGCATAAGGCATGTGAAGGCTGTTGCATATCGAACAAGCAAATCGGACTGAAAGAGTTAATCGAGAGTATAGTGCAAATGATTGCAAATATGTTAATGATCAACACGATACTTGGGATCAATTTACGTGAGTTTTGCCGACAAGCATTCGTAATGGCGGTGAATGCAAACAACGGGAAAACACCGGCTGAATTATTTTAGGTCGAAAATTGATTGACCACCCATTTCAAAAAACTGAAGCTATGATATCGGAAAGCTCTAAATTCAAAATTCAAGATATACAGAAAAGCTTTAAAGAAGCTAGACTAAGTACGAAAATTAAACAGAAAGGTGGGAAAAATATTATAATAGACGTAGAAAGGACATAAAAATAAAAGGTAAATGATTGGGTTTTATTGGAAACACACCTCTGTAAGTTCAGCTGCTAACAAAGTATGTGCTAAATTTAAAACAAAATTTGAGGGACCTTATAGAGTCTTAGAAGTTAGAACCTTAATAACATTGTAATATGGAAATCAGGAAAGATTAACAGTTAACGTAGATCAAATAAGAATATATCGTCATAGGAAATGTGACGAGGTCGAATTAGGAACAGGTATCCCAAATAGTATAAGATCAAGTCAGGAAACTAGTACTTCGGAAAAAGTACACCAAGGATTAAATGAGTCACAATATGGGAAAGAAAAATCTGCGGTGAAACGTAGGTTAGAGGCAAAAGGGATTGGTAACCAATCAAATCAATATAAAAATACAGAGAGGACCCATAAAAACAAATCACTGGTCAGATCACTACCTAGTTCAGTAGGGAATGAAAATAAAAACAAAAGGTTTAAATATAACCAAGGTATTAAAAGATCAGGTGTATCGGGGACAAGTGGACCACAAAGAAAGTGGCAAAAGAAAGGGTAATAATAATAGTAATAATAAAAGACAAATGTCATCTAGTACTATTTCTAGAGATAGAAAAAGAGAAGAAGAGAATCAACTGAAGTTCCATATGAAAAGAGTTATAATTTAAGGCCACGACGGAGAACAGAAGAACCCCGACCAGCCAAGAACACAGTTGGGAAGGCAAGGAAAGGACGACAAGGAGATTACAAGCCTTACAACAAGAAATTCCAGTACAACCAAGGAATGAAGAGTGATGACACCTCATCGTTGAACGTGAATGTGGAGACCGAATATAAAAATCAGGTTGTATTGTTTCATTTTTTTATGATCTTCCAACAAGTGGTCGGAAGAATTATTGCAAAGAAGGAAGTCTCGGGCGGTGCTTAAAAGTTATAAGCCAAGTCAAACACTACAATGAGTGTTCATTTAATTTTGGAACTTTTTGACTTGTTAAAAATTTTTTTCTGAAGAAAAACATTTGTATTCACACATTTGTTTACTTCGATGTATGACTTCGTGAGATGCGAAAATTCCTTTGGTTATTTGTTATAATGGTTTATTGAAAAATGTTTGTAATTGTATAATATGTGTATATATATATGTTGTTGTATTGTTACGTATTATGAGGCATCTGGTTCAGGGAAACGCGGCGTAGTCAAGGCACTAACAATAAATACGCGCTGCGCGGCTCATTGGGAGTTTTTGTTGAAACCAGATGTGGGGATGGAGATAAAAATTTATTGTGATATATAAATAATATATGTAAAATTGATTAATATTATGGAAATAGAGACTCAAATAGTTTCATTTCAGGGAGACTGACCCTGAAAATCTTGAAAAGTATAGCTTCAACGTGTTTCCAGGCTGTTAAGAAAGGAGCAGAAGTACCAGCTCCATATGAAGTGTTAGATTGGGTCTGCGCACCCAGAATAATAGTTTTAAGTGTATAAATATTTTAAGTAACGAAATGTAAAAGTGAGAGTAGGCACAAATTAAACAGTAATTATTAATGTTGGCCTAGTTATTGGAGTAAAATTTATTGTCACGAGTTTAAAATTAAATTGAATATTAAAATTCTAAGATGAGTAATGAAAATTAAAAGTCAAGATAAATTTTGGAAATTATAAAAGTTAAAATTTAAGATTAAAATTGCAATGAAAATTAAAGTCAAGATAGATATTGGAAATTATAAAAGTTAAAAATGAAGATTTAAGATTAAAATTTAAATAAAACTCAGAAAACGAAGAAATTTAGAAATAGAATTTAGACACGTAATTTATTAAGGGCATTGAGAACCCTTAGTAATACGTTTTCTTCTTGAGGGGGTTGTGACGTTCTCGCGTCTTTCTGATTAACATGACTCCTAAGTTCTTTGACGGCCACGATTAATGGCAAAACTTTTCCAACCCAATACCAAGAAGAGAAACGGATCGAATTTTAAAATAAATATACTATAAAAGGATATCGAAAGCTTAGATATAGCGTAGCAGGCTCAGAGATTGTATTGTGGAATTATTCTGATCGATAGAGTGACAAAGTTTAAAGTGTGGAATCTTGAGGATCAAGAATTAGCTACCTCGGATCAAGAATCTTCATATATAAAGTTTATAGATAATATTCTCTAGGTCAAGGACCAGAACGGGAAAAAAGGTAATATTAGATATAAGAAATTTAGATAACAGGATTATTTAGGATAATTGAGATAGAGGATCTAATTGCGTGATCTGACTTAAATACGTGATTTAATTTGGGCTTGACTCTCACTCTAATTAAATTTGTCAAATTAGAACTTAAGTATTATAAGTTACCTTAATAAAAGTTGTATTAAGAATTATGTCTCTTCATTTTGATAATCCCACACCTCTAGCTAGGGGAAACCGGCAAAAACATGGTCATCACAGGATGGCTATGTCTCAATTGTATATAGAGAGATTGTTCAATAAATTCAATATTGTATATAGAGAGATTTAATATTAACGTATTATACATCCAGATGCTTATTTACACTTTTTAAGTTTATTACAAAAATTTGTAACAATGTGTTATTTTGGAGCAGAAGGAAGATGTTTTAAAAAATCACTAAAAAGATTTTGGGTTTTTATATTTTAAAAAAATTTTTTTATCAGCTGTTATACCGATTAAAATTAAGCAAACAGGGTTTTTTTATTTAGCTGAGATATGCAAAAGTTTTTTTTATTTAATTTCTTTCCCTAAAAATTAACTCATTAAGAACCCCCTTTATCCTTCAAGTCGTTTTTTTTTAAATTTTTATTCACCCGGGGAAGAACGGGGGTTTCCAGCTAGTATATATATATAATTATGTCCCTTTTTTTCTTCGTTATTCAAGTTTTATAGGTGTGTATGTAAAAAAATGTTTTTAAATTATAATTTTTGCTTTGGAAAGGGGGGTGGTTTTTTCCATTTTTGTCCGACCCCAAAATTGCTAGAGCCGGCCCTGATCTAAAATGATATTTGCGCCTTTTTTTTGCTTTATTTGGGGCTAATGAATTTCAGTATTTTTTTAAATATGCATTTGAATTTCAAGATTTTTAGGAGCTGGGTAGCCCAGTGGTTAAGGTATGGGATCATGGAAGGCAATGTCATGAATTCACCCAGTACCACTAAAGATCCCCCGTGTGGGGCAGGATGCACGTTAAATCGTCGAGAGCCGAAACCCCTCCCGTTGGTGGGGGGTGTGGAATTTGGGGAGGGGGGTACCAGCTCAGGTGTTTTCCACGTCACTTAGCCATGGTTAAAAAGGGTCCGTCCCCAAAAAAGCCCAGTGTAGCTGAGCATACGACGAATATTCACGACAAAATGAACATAGAATGACCCATTTTCAAAATATTCTTCTTTGTGAAAAATGCTTCTATTATTATAATATTGTTTTTATAGCTCGGACCTCTGTAAAAGGGGCTGAACTAGAATTTTTGGAAATATATAACTTAGAAGGGGGTTTATCCATGTTTTACGACACAACAGGGGGAGACTTTTTAAAAAAAAAGCCAATAATTATTTAAAAGGGGTTGTAACCGAAAATAATGCGAATTTTTCAAAAACTGTAGTTGACCCTCTGTACGAGGCTGAGCTATATCAAGCAAAATATTATTATAACGAAGCATTTTTCACAAAAGGAGAACATTTTAAAAAAAAGGTTATTCTAATTTAAATTTTTTT
Source organism: Trichonephila inaurata madagascariensis (assembly GCA_019973955.1). Taxonomy (NCBI): domain Eukaryota; kingdom Metazoa; phylum Arthropoda; class Arachnida; order Araneae; family Nephilidae; genus Trichonephila; species Trichonephila inaurata. Next base: position 316,594 of record BMAV01012068.1, read on the forward strand.
GCCGAAATATTGTATTTAAAAAATTTTTTGTCAAAATATATCTTACAAAATTTTATACGTGTATTATAATCTAAGGACACTAAATATCATGAAAATTACCATTTATGCTTTTAATTTCCCCCGGTTCCGAACGTATGGATACCTTAAAATAAAGATGCAGCTTCTAAGGCTGTTGATCATGATCATTTAAAAAAAACGTACTCTAATAAGTTAGTTTTTTTTATATATATATATATATAATTTTATATATATATATATATATATATATATATATATATATATATATATATATATTTGTTTTATCCTTTAACTCGATAAAATATTTCAGTCCAGTCAGTTTCGAACACTATATATATACTCTAATATACACTGCATGTCACTGTATATATGTACCATCAGACCTTTTATTTAACGAACCCTTTTTTGAACTTTTTCTGAACCAAGAACATTTTACGATTTCTTTGTAACGTTACCCCCTATATAGCGAAGTGCATTTTTATTTAACGAACCTTTTTTTTCTGGGTTGATTTTTCCCCCCTATTTTTAAAATATTTTGACCTTCGTATGCTGAAAAAGATAAAATCAGTTAAAACAATTCGGCATGTGGGTAGAAAAAAATTTGAAAGGGTTTGGGGGGATTTAAAAAATACGAGGTGCATTTGAGAGAAAAAAATTTTTAAACAAAAAACTACAAATAAAACGTTACCTGTAATAAATTTAAGGACGTTTGTGGTAATATAAGCTTTTAATAACTGATTATAAAAAAATTTTGTTTAAAATAGCTTGTAAAGTTCAAATTATGAAAAAAGTAATTAAAATTAATTAATTTTAACATAAAACTATTTTATTAAGTTTAAAATACAGTGGGTTTCTAGACAAGTTTTTTTTTTTTTTTAAATTTTTGTTTTTCTTGAAGATTTCTTTTGATGGATAAATATATAAATAGATATTAATTTACAAAAAAAAAAAAAAAAAAAAATGTAAATAGTTACTATTTTAATGATATATGAGTTTATGTATTTAAGATTTGCCATATGTGGTTTATAAAGTATATTGAAAGGTAAACCTCTATTTAGAGAATTTTCCACATAACGAACTTTTTTTGGGGATTTAGCGACTTCGCCCAAATAGAAGTTGGGACTGTATGTATATATCAGTGGTGGCCAAAATTTTGGACACTTTTGAAAATTGTTATGTTTTTTATGTTTGTGTATGCGAAAAAGAAAATGGACGTTTCACAAAACCAAAAAGTTTTTTTATAAAATTTTTAAAAGGGGAATTTAATACTAAATATTCTAAAAAAATACAAAACTCAAATATTTACAATGAAAAAAAAAAATTTATGCTGAAAAACTGTCGATATACGTTAGATCCCGATGAAAACGGTAAGTAATCAGTCCCTTAAAGTGTTTTTTTTTTTCTTTTTTTTTGTTACAGTTTCCCACATCGATGTTTCACTGAGCTAAAAAGTAGTTTTAAGCTCTTCCTTCGTTATTACATGATGCCAAGAAATAGTTTTATCCTCACTAGCCCCCTTTTTATTTCATTTTGTACCTCATTCGACAAGAGTTTTAAAATGGGTTAAAAAGTTTTTGATGACATTGAGATTGGGGACTTTTTCCCTTTGCCAGAACAACAATGATAATTAGTCAAGAAGAAAATGAATCAAATAAAAGAGTAGTTTGGGACACCTAGAAAGAGATGTGTGAGAGAAAGTGATTTTTCCTAACCCAAAATTTGTAAGACAGGTGGGGGGTTTTGGGTGACTTCATCGGGAGATTTAAAAGTTTTGTTTAAGATTTTCAGGATACAAACTAAAAAAAACCCAAGTAGGAAAAAATGCCAAAAAAAAGGTGCACCACATCTATCAATGACAGAAGAAAAAAAAATATTATGTCTCGAAGATAAAAGAATGTCAAACGGTAATTGGGGAAATTATCTGAATGGAGATGCTGGTGTTTCTGTAAACCAAAAAACAATCAGGAGAATATTATCAGAAGTTAAACTAAGAGGTAGAATTCCACGAAAAAAGTCTTATTTTTAGTGCAAAAAAAAGACTGCTTTTTACAAAAAAGAACATATTGTTTGGGAAAAAACGATTAGTGGTCCAAGTTATACGGGAGAAGATATCGCTATTCGGGAGTGATTAAAAAAATTTGGTGGGGGTAGAATAGGAAAAATTGCTACATCCTGATCATCCAAGCAACGGGGTGGGGTACCCACATATTTTTATGATTTAGCCATTCATATCAGCAGAATGGCATCGGTCATCTTCAGATCATCGAGGGGGAAAAAATTTAAATGTCAGAAAATACATTCCAGCTTTTGGGAACCCAAAATTTTGCCTTCCATTGGGGATATATTTTCCCGGCAATGCTTCAATATTTTAGAAAGTTTCCCTGCACCTTGCCAAAAGAAAAAGTAATAAAAAAGACTGGTACTGTTCTTTAAAATCATTGAGTTGTTGTGGTGGCCAGGAAACAATTCTGACATACCCAAAACTTTTTGTCACCGTTTGAAAACTCTTATCTGTTAAAAACCCCCCTGCAATATGTAACTACCGTGCATGCCGTGCCTTTTTTTTTCCTAATGCCTGCCTACCCGTTGATGCTTTTTTGTGCCATGTCGATTCTATTTTTTGTTTGTGTCGTAATTAAGTGTCTAACATTTAAATAAAAATTTTTTAAATCATCAACATAAGGATAATCAATACAACCAAACAAAATCAATTATATGAAAGATCATCAATAAAGAAAGCCTTTCCCCCCAGTACACGACACACACGCACACACACACACAAAAACAATAAAATTTTATATATATATATATATATATATATATATATATATATATATATATATATATATATATATATATATATATATATATGATTTTATGCTAAGTCCCCAAAAGCGAAACAAATTTTTAAGAGAGATGAGAATTTATTGTCGAAAAAAAATCGCTGAAGTGCAGGATACAAAAAATAAAATTTGTAAAAAAAATCCCGGGAAAGGTTTTCAAAACCCTTTTACAGCATTCAGACACTACTATCAGTGTCTAGAAATATAAATATGTTAAAGATTATTCACAAGCACTAGCTCGTCCTACTCAACAGCCGAAGTAATCACTAATCATTGGTCAACTCTTCCCCAAAGGTCAAAAAAATACTACCTCAGCTTCCGGGGGCGACCCCTTATTTATAGTTGAACGGATTTTTTTTCGAAAAATCCTTTGGGTATTTTCCGCGACATAGCCATCCTATGATGACTTTTTCCTTTTCCCGGGTCCGCGTAAGCTAGAGGTGTGAGATTATCAAAAAAGAATTTTGTTCTTTAAAACAACTTTTTTTAAGAATAAATTTTATTACTTTAATTTCCCAATTTACAACTTTTTTTTAAAGTGAGAGTTAACACCCAATTAAACCTTATATTCAAGTCAGATCACGCAACTAGATCATTTATCTTAATTATAATAAATAAACCGATTCATCTAACTTCCTATACCAAATATTACCTTTTGCAGATCTCCTTCCTTCAGTGATTGAGTGATATCTATAATGTAACTGAATATGCGAGGTTTCCAACTTCTTTATAATGAACTTCTATTTCTTCCAAAGCTATCGGACAGCTAACTCTTGATCCGAATGATTCCACACTAAGTTATCTCTAAACTTGCCGCTGCTTATCATCAAAGCTTCTATCCTTTTAAAGTATATCTCATTTACATATTTGATCTGTTTATCTTCTTGGTATTGGGTTGGAAAGGTTTTGCCATTAATCGTGGCCGTCAAAGAACATAGGAGTTATGTTAGCAGAAGGACGCGAGAGTACACAACCCTCCAAGAAGAAAAACGTGATTTACTTAAGGGTTCTCAATGCCCTTAATAAATTACGTGTCTAAATCTCTATTTCTGAATTTCTTCGCTTTCTGAGTTTTATTTAAATTTTAATCTTAAATCCTCATTTTAACTTTTATAATTTCAAATATTTATCTTGACTTTAATTTTCATTACTCATCTTAGAATTAAATTTAATATTCAATTTAAATTTAAATTTAAACTCGTGACAATAAATTTTACTCCAATAACTAGGCCAACATTAATAATTACTGTTTAATTCATGCCCACTCTCACTTTTAACATTTATACTTAAAGTAACTATACACTTAAATTTTCTAAAAAAATTTTTTCTGGGTGCGCAGACCCAAACTTTGCATCTTTATCATCACTGCCTATGGAGCTGGATTTTCCGCTCCATTTCTTGTTGAAGTTATTTATGATAATTTTCAGGGTCTGTCTCCCTGAAATGAAAACTTTCTGAGTCATTGTTTCCAATTTATGTTTACATAATATCAATTAATTTCACAATTTTTATTCATTATATATTATTTGTATATCACAATAAATTTTCATCTCCATCCCCACATCTGGTTCCAAAAAACTCCCAATGAGCCGCGCAGCGCCGTTATTATTATTGTTAGTGCCCTGACTACGCCGCGTTTCCCTGAACCAGATGCCTCATAATACGTAACAATACAACAACATATATATATACACATATTATACAATTACAAACATTTTTCAATAAACTATTATAACAAAAAGGAATTTTCGCATCTCACGAAGTCATACATCGAAGCAAACAAATGTGCAATTACAATTGTTTTCTCCAGAAAAAAAATTTTTAACAAGTCAAAAGTTCCAAAAATAAATAAACACTCATTGTAGTGTTTGATTTTTTGTTTGGGCTTATAACTTTAAGCACCGCCCGAGACTTCTTTCTTTGCAATAATTCTTCCGACCACTTGTTGGAAGATCATAAAAAATGAAACAATACAACCTGATTTTTATATGTGTTCTCCCACCATTACGTCCAACGATGAGGTGTTACCACTTTTCTTTCCTCGGTTGCACTGGAATTTCTTGTTTTGCTTGTTGTAGGGCTTGTAATCTCCTTGTCGTCCCTTTTTTTGATTTCCCCTGTTGTCTCCTTGGCTGGTCGGTATTCCTGTTCTGTTCTCCGGCGTGGCCTTAGATTATACGTTGGTTCATCTGGAACTTCAGTTGATTCTCTTTTGTTCTTTTTCCTACTTCTAGAAATAGTACTGGATGAAAAAGTTCTTTTATTATTGTGTCCCTTTCTCTGCCACTTTCTTTGTGGTCCACTTGCCCCTGATACTCCTGATCTCTTAATACCCCTATTATACCTTGTCCTTTTGCTTTTACTTTCACTCCCAAATGAACTAGGAAGCGATCTGACCAGTGATTTGCGTTTATGGGTCCTCTGTATTTTTATATTGATTTGATTGGCGACCAATCCCTTTTGCCTCTAACTTACGTTTCACCGCTGATTTTTCTTCCCATATTGTGACTATTTAATCCTTGATGTACTTTTTCCGAAGTACGAGTTTCCTGACTTGATCTTATACTATTTGGGATACCTGTTCCTAATTCGACCTCGTCACATTTCCTATGACGATATATTCTTATTTGATCTACGTTAACCGTTAATCTTTTTCCTGATTTCCATATTACAATATTATTGTTATTTTTTACTTCTAATACTCTATAAGGTCCTTCAAATTTTTGTTTAAATTTAGCACATACTTTGTTGGCTGCTGAACTTAAAGGGTGTGTTTCTAATAAGACCCAATCATTTACCTTTATTTTTATGTCTTTTCTACGTCTATTATAATATCTTTCCCACCTTTCCTGTTTAATTTTCGTACTTAGTCTAGCTTCCTTAAAGCTTTTTTCAATATTTTGTATTTTGAATTTTGAACTTTCCGAGATCATAACTAGTTTTTGAAATGGTGTAATCAATTTTCGACCCAAAAATAATTCAGCAGGTGATTTTCCCGACTGTTTTTATAGCACATTTGTTAGTTTTATTATCATGATTCAGTTTTCTGTGTAATTTTGATTCTACGGGTTAAATGGCTAAAGAGGTAGATCATTCTTGGTTAATGCTAGGTTTCAAGCACTTTTTCATTACTTTTAAGTCTTGATTTTCTACAACAAAGCTCTTTGGTAAGGTTAACGCAATTTTCCGAACAGTGACAAAACTTTAATACAATTAAATTAAATTATTTTTAAATAAATACTTCTTCTATAGCTCGGCAGCTCTGGGTGGGCCTTGACCTGCTCCAGAAGTTTTCTCCAGACATCTCTACTTTTGGGAATGTTTTCCAGTTTTTGACCTTTAAAATATTTAGGTCTTTTTCGACACAGTCAATCCATCTTAACGGGGGTCTACCCCGAGGTCTATTTCTCATGGGCTTTGAAAGAAAGATTTTCTTGAAGCAACGACCTTCATTCATTCTAGCCAGATGACCAGCCCATTTAAGTCTCTGTAATTGATAAATTTTACAATATCAGGTTGTTTGTAAATTTTGTAGAGTTCTAAGTTAGTTCTTCTTCCACGAACCATTCACTTGGATCCCACCAAAAATGCAGCGTAAGATCTTTCTCTCGAAAATTCCCGAAGCTTCTTCATCACGTAAAGTCAATGGCCATGTTTCTGATGCACAAGTCAGGAAAGATCTTATAAGACTTTTGTAAAGAAGCAATTTAGTTCTTAATTTGAGAAAACTGGATTTTAAATAACTCTTCAAGGCATAAAAACATCTATTTGCAGGAATGATTTTTTTTTTTTTTTTCAATTTCTGGGGCCAGCTCATTTTTATTATTTACCTCAGTTCCCAAATAAGTAACACTGTTAACTTTATATCAAATTTATAATTGCTAATTTCTGTATGACTAAGTTGTAAGTCGGACTTTATATATAAACAAGGTAAATATTTAGTTTTATTCTCGTTTACAAATAAGTTAATTCTTTTAGCACTATTAATTCTTTATTATTTATTAATTCTTTGACATAAATGCCTGTTTAAGAGCTGGTGCTGCTTCGGGCAATAGTGTCAATGACATCAGCATAAGCCAGTATTTAAACTGACTTATTAAAAATATTTTCCCTGACATTGATCTTTGAGTCTAATAACTTTTTCAAGTGCTATATTAAACAGGAGGTATGCCAATGCATCCCCCTGTCATACTTCATTTTTCACCTGAAAATAAATACTGCATTATTTTTAATATTGCGATCTTAGAATGGAAAACTCAGTGCTCAAATTTTGATTTCATTCAATAAATCAAGGTCATTTAAGTCTTTGCAAAATGTGTTCTTCTAGAAAAGACTGTTATTTCAATTCTATGCCGTTAAAGCGTAGTAATTGTAAATCAATATTAATAATATGAGCGGCTCGCTCGACGTAACTGCTAGAAAAGTCAAATAACAATATTTTTTTTAAACAGATTTAACTTAGTATTATAAATTTCATAAATAATTTTATAACACGTTAGGCGAGTGATTAATATTCATTTTATTGCATTAGGTTTTATATCATTAGTAATTGCTTATAATTATTTATTGTCACTACTAAAAAAAATCTTTTTAGCAAAATGGTATTATCACCCAGCCTTCTAAGCAAATTTAATTTTCAGGATAATGCTGTTTGTTCAACTTGTAAAAGAATCAATTTTTTGGAATATATTTTGTTAACTTGCATAAAATATACCTGTCACAGGAATAAACTCTGGAATATATTCCAAAAATTTCCCGAAGTACTATCACCTTCAGAGAACTTTTAGAAAAAGAAGCATCGAATAAAAACAAATTCAGAATTTTTTTATAGCGCTTGAAATACTTTGATATCTATTAATTGAAAAAAATGACGTCTAAAAAAGGAGCAGTAGCCTCTATCCATCATCATAGAAGTATCGTATGATTGTGATCAGGGGAGATAATAGCCTTTGTTGTTCCATATCTTACAAAATCTATAGCTGCAACTTGAAAAAAATCAGTTACAATATTTATGATTAATTATTCATATAATAAAAGAGAAGAGTTTCACTTTAATTTTTTTTTTATCATTAATGTTTTTCCTTGGTAAAAAAAAAAAGAATTTCGGTTCTTGTAGAATTCACAGAAAATTGCAAAAAACATTCAAGTCCCATACAGCGACCCTTTAATTTTAGTAAGAATGAGGTAGTTTCATAACAATCCTTCAAGGTTTCATTTTAATAAGAACCAGTCTGAATTCTAGAGACATTCCCTCTTAGGAAAGCACTTCCGGGTCCCCGGAAGAAAAAGTGCGATCTTAACCCAATTCCCACCTCGGGCAGATGTTCGGAAGTGGAATGCACCTCTAGCTCGTTGAGATCTTTTCCAAACTCCTGCACGAATTTCTAACGAAACGACCCAACAAAAGATGAATTTAGGAAAACCCATACACAGGACAATGATCACGATTCAAAATTTCTTATACACAACTACGACAGTATTAGTAGTTTAAAATAAAAATAAATTATAGTTTTAAAAAAACTAAAAAAAAAAAAAGCACGCTTTTATAGTGAATCGAGCTAAAAAGTAAAAAAATTATTCTTTTTATTAGAATAAAATGATTAACGAGAAAATTAATGTCATTGTGGGGTAAAAGCGTGGGGTGCTCTATATATTAATTGTTATAATTTCTTACTAGTTCTATTCCCAAATGCTGAGTTAGAGCAAAATTTT
>BMAV01012069.1:0-20478 GCA_019973955.1 Trichonephila inaurata madagascariensis
CCGGGGCGTATCCCCTATCAATGAAAACCCCCCATACAAGGCCTCAAAATATGTAAGCAAAAAATAGTAAAATGCTATCAACGTCCGTTAACAGAGCTCCATTTTTTAAAAATAAAACACAAAAAATTTTTGAAAAGGCCCTAAAGACTAGCTCCCACGATTGGTATTTTACTTTTTACTTGAATAAACAGGTTTTTTAATTTCAGGTATTATGCACAGGTAAAGCAACAAATCAGTATATATTGTAATTTAAATTATTATTGCAAAAAAAATAAATGGCTGGAAATAGTCCCAAATTACGTTTGTAAAAAATCTCTTTCGTCGGCGCCCCCCTATGATAGAGCCTATGTCTATTGTTATTAATTTCGCGTATTGGGTTTTAGAGGGAAGGACAAAGTAAATTTCTTACGCGAAAATAAAATAAATTTCATATAGTATTTTGGGTATTTTTTTTTTTGATTTGTATTTTTACTGGTTTATTATATATATTTTTTACTATTTTGTTTAAAGATTTTTTTTCTGTTTATTTTTTTTCGACCGGGAAGGGGGCCCTGGGCTGAAACCCTTTTGAACTTTCCGGCCTTGTCTGTATGTTTCTCGTTTTTTTTCTGTTGAAGGGTTTTGTTAGATCATAAAATTTTTTATATGATTACTACCAGTAGCGCACACAGAATTTTTCCCAAGAAAGGGGTTTCCCAAAGGGGTCGAAAGTCCCCCAATTTATATCATGCTCCTTTGATTTTGAGATTTTGGGAACAAAAACAGTAAAAAGTAATTATTGAATAAATAATTAGTATTAATTAAAAAAATTAATCTTTAAAAAACAAATTTTTAAATTTAAAATTTTTTACGTATTATACACTTAAAATTATAATCAATCAAAAAAAAATCAAATTTTTGGGGGGGTCGGACCCTAGAACCCCCTTTTTCTTTACTGATTCTACACATTTTCATACTAACTTCCTCCATTCCGTAGTGGGGTCACACGGGCATTCCTTTCCCTCATGTGAATCGTGTCATATCAAAGGGAACAGAATAATTGGGTTTTTTTGGAATAAAGTGCCCCATGAGGGGGAATTTTTTTTTGTTTGGCCCTGGGATTTTACTATAAAAAAACGCGGGGGATCCAAAATTGTAAACTTTTTTTCAAAAAATTCCCTCTGAAAGGTCGATTTTCCTTTTACATTTTACTGTTTCAAATAATAACTGAATTATGTTAATTTCGAATATGTTATTAATTTCGAAGGTTTTTTATTTTTAAGCAAAAAATAATATATAAAATTTTTAACTACCTTTTGTTCACAGAATTATTCAAGTTTTATAGGTGTTATCTATTTAACAATTAATTTTTTAAAAATAATTTTTTCTTTGGAGAGAGGGGGCGGATTTTCCATTTTGTCCCGGGGGAGCAAAAAGCTAGAGCCCGGCCTTGATACAATTTTACTAAAATTAGATTTAAACTGCAAACTTAAAAAAATTTTACCATATGCCTGTTGTACGGGTAGCTCTAAAATTAAAAAATTTTATCAAAATGGGCGTTTAAAAAAATACGGAAAAAAAATGGTTCTGTATTAATTTTTACTGTAGAATTGTTATAATGGAGCAGCGGAGTTTATTTTCGGTTTATAATATTTTAGTTTTCATTTGGCAACACTACAAATATACAGATTGATTGTGTATTGATGTCTCGCTGTATAAGTGAAGGAATCATGATTTTGGACCATGGTGGTCAAGTGACGAGGATGACACCTGAGTTGGTATACCACTCCCAAAACTTGCAAATCACTCCAACGTGAGGGCTTTGAGCCACGACAGATTAAACGTGCATCAATTCCTCTACTTGTCGGATCTGCAGGGGTATCACGACTCTACAATGCCAGCCACGAGTTCGTGATAGAGGACTACTAGGCTACCGTGACCACATACAAATGTACAGAAGTCGAATGCTTACGATTTCGAAATTTACACTGTGGCAGATAATAGCATGAATCGTCTTTGAATTGAAACATTTATATATTTAGGAGCAATATTTCCAAGCAATATATTATATTTAGGAGCACCAATAATATATACCGCACTTTTTTTCCCCAATGTTAATGCTACTGAAAATTGGGTGTGGCTTACAATCGAAGGGGGCAACTTTGTTGGATGGGGGAAGTTAAACATAATACTGTGATGGGTAGAGCAATTACAGGTTCATCTATGCGTTTAAAATTTTTAATTCTGGTAAAACAAATTAATTAATCATTCCTTATTAGGTCTCATTTAAAAATTTTACAATCTCATAAACATCGGATGTTGATGAATCATTTTACTCTACTTTTTGTTTTTCACAAAAACGTATTGAGAATTTGGTATGGCTGCTAGCCACTGGCGTAGCTAGTCCTGAATGGGCCTGGTAGCAAAATTTCTCGGGGCCCCTTTGAATCTCCTTGGAATATTTTGCTTACACAAGTTGGGGCCCCTGAAGCTTGGGGGCTCCGTATCATTGATATGGCGGTAGCTACGCCCCTGGATATAGCTTAGATTCAAATAAATACGATGTTCAAAATATAAGCAGAAACATTCAGCCACTATAAATTTTTATTCATCAAATTTTGTAAATTAAATGTATCGTACATTAATTTTCTACCATCATATATGAAACTTTTTTTCCCCTTATAAGAATTTACTATGTTCGTAAAATGTGAACTTCAGTTAATATAAATAAATTAATTGATTTTATTTTATAGACGGGGCTGATCCTAGGGTGTCGGCCACCTTCGTGTGAAGACCTAATCTATACCTCCCCTCTAGAGAATTTTTCATATATATTTTGACTAATACTTATATTTAAAACTCATATATTTAACTACTTATTATAATACTTATACATTTTACTTATTATAACACTTACACATTTTACTTACAATAATACTTATATATTTAATTACTTATGGCAATACTTTTATGTTCAATTACTTATTATAATACTTACATATTTAATTACTTTTTATAATATACATTTAATTACTTATTGCAATACTTTTATATTTAATTACTTATTATAATACTTACATATTTACTTACTTATTGTAATACTTATACATGTAATTATTTATTACAATACTTATGTAATTAATTACTTATTGCATACTTATATATTTAATTACTTGTTACAATGCTTATATATTTGATTACTTGTTACAATGCTTATACATTTAATTACTTGTTACAATGGTTATATATTTAATTACTTATTTAATACTTATATATTGAGGTTATAATCTCATCTCTCTACCTGTATAAGAGTAAAAAGAAAAACATTAATAAAAATGTAAATAAAATTTGAAGTGTGAAACTTTATTTTTGGTCAGCTAATGTGTTCTGATCGCGACAAAATACTTCAATAAAAAAAAAAAAAAAGCAAAAATATTACTTTGGAAGTAACAAGTAATATAAATTTTTTTTTTTAAGTCAATTCCTACTTAGATCAAAGCCTGCGGTAATCCAGTGGTTATATCCGATCATGGCAGGTATGTCATGAGTTCGATCCCAGTACCACTAAAGACCCGCCGTGTAGGGCAGCGATGTACGTTAAATCTGTCGAGAACTAAAACGTCCGCCCGTTGGTGTGGTGTGGTAGTTACGAGAGGGGGTGCCAGTTCAGGTGTCGTCCACGTCGCTTGACCATGATTCAAAATAACGTGGTCCATCGCCAAAAGCCCTCTTGTAGCTGAACAGTGCGACGTTAATATTCACTCACTCACTCCTACTTCGATCAACAAAGAAAAACTTTATTTTTTAGCTACTTTTTATTAAATAGTTAAAGTTAATATAAATATGTATATACATAGGGCAGAATCACAACATTAAGTGGTAATTAATTTTTATTAATTATCATTAAAGTATCGTATTGTCATCCAAAACAATCGTGTATATAAAATTTCAGTTCAACTGAATGCTTTGAAACGTGAGAAAAAAACTTTTTCAAGTTTTGACACAAGTCGCTAAAATGGTCGCTAAGTCACCAAAAATTATGCCAAAGTGGATGTATTTGCAATTCTTTAAATAATTAGTTTTAATCAATTAATTTTTATTAAATATAATTAAACTATTGTATTGTCATCCAAAATAATCATGTATATAAAATTTCAGCTCAATTGAGTGCTTTAAAATATATTTTATTAACGATTGAAAATTCCATCAAGATAAATAAAATATAGAGAGAGTGAGTCATAGTAGGAATTGAAAAATAGACATTTTATAATTAGAAAAGCAAAACAACAGTATTTACTCAGAAAATATAATCTAATAAAAAAGTACTAAAGCATAAATCTCGTGAAACGAAAAGTGTATAAATCAGTCCTTTTACAAAGACTACTTAATAATTAATTATCTGAAAACTTTTCTGGCTTTCCGAGAAACAAATTTCTCAATAATTTTGGGGAAATCAATTTTTTCAGAGATTTCGGATTTTCAACAGAGAATGTGTCCATATCTGAAAATATTTCTTGTATAGTATTTCTAAAAACTCTTCTAAAAATATCCCTTTACCACGAATGCTCACACAAAAAAACAAACTTTTTATTTGTTTTTTTGGACTAATATCTGGTGTAGAGTCAAAATTATAGTGTAATTTTTACTTTTTGATAATGGGCTATTTTTAAAAAAAGATTCCCAAAACAGGTATTTATTTTGAAAATGTTGCCTTAAGTAGTGTGAAATACGTGTTTTGTTATTTTTGCATTTACTGACATTATTAAGGTGTTCTGAAATAACTCGACCAAATTTGGCCAATACTTAAACTACCTTTAAAAAATTACCATCATCTCAACTTCGTACTAGTTCTTCTGAATATGTTATTAAATGTTCTTTAAAATGGGCCCCCGGGGGCAGCTTTTTCACTGAGGTCAATCCTTTCCGCCAGGCCCCTCAATCCCTTTTTTTCCCGGGGTAAATCTCCAGTTTACCCATGGTTCTCTTTTTTTTCCTTCAGGGCTCCGTCCGTCTCACCCGGGCTCTATGTCCTTTTTTTCCTCCGTCCAACGTTCCAGTTTTTTCGTTTTTTTTCCCCTCCTCCGCCCAAAAATTAACCCCTTTAAAACACCAGGGCGGGCCCACCAACCCCCCTCGTCTTCCCTATTGGCGGGCCCAAAAAAAGGGTCTGCCCCCCCCGGGCCACTTTTTCTCCCATTTGCGGGGAATACACAAACACACCTCGTCCGTCAATCCAAGGGGGCACCAAAACCCCTACCCAAACTTTTTAAATTTCCATTATCTCACACCGGGGCCTCTAGCCCTTTCTCTATGCATCGATTGATACAGGTTCGCCTATGGACTAAATTCATGTGACGCCCGTCACTTTATTCCTTTATTTGGCACGTGCTTTAATTTTTTGACTATTTTGTCTTAAATCGTAAAAAGTTAATTATTTTTTTTTTCGTTCAGAAATGACTTGTGCTGATATGGTTTTTTTTTAAAAAGGGTATTTTTTTAGCTTTAAAAAAACATGACTTAAAATTTTAAAAACAAAACAACCCCAATTACTGGAAATTATTTGTTAGGTCTAGTTGTACATTTTTCTTTTTTTAAAAAATTCTTTTTTTTCAATGCTGGGGCTGAAATATATTGAGTTACTTTTAAAAAAGAAAAGTTTGGGGAAATTTCCCAATGCAATTTGTATTTTTTTTTTAAATTCACATTTTTTTAAATAGTATTATTCATCATTTAAATTGTTTAAAAATATTTGTTTTTCTACATCAAATACATTTTTAATTTTTTTGGAATAGATATTTTATGCGACTATTTTTTTTAATATATGAATTTTTTTTTTTTAAACTAATTTGAATTCATTGGGGAAAAAAAATTGTTTTCATAAAGCTAACTTTTTATTAATCAAAAATTTTCTATTAACTTATATGAGATAAACAATGGTTTAAAAAAAAAACTTTTACGGGGGTATTTCGAAACCATCTATTTATAGATAAATCAGTGTAATTTAATAAGAAGAAAAATATATTTAAAACTGAGGATAATTAAATAGCATTTCTAAAATTTATTGCACCCTAATGATACATTCCCTCTCTTAATATTGTACAATTTTAAAAAATTAGATTATCTATAGGCACTTTTTATATGAAGGAAAAAAAAATATTGAATGTTTATTAAAAAATTGAAAGTTTTTAAATATAGTTCATACTCATTCATTTTAATTTGTGATCCAAGTCCCCATATCCATGCTTTTTTTTTGGTTTTTTTTGAAAATTAATTTTTTGCACTTTTTTTTCCGATGCTTTATTTTGAAGTGATTTAAGCTGTCTGTACAAGCATGATTGAATGTAATTTTTTATTAATTTTAATATGTGAAACAGCTCAGGATTTGCTATAGTAGCAATTAAAATAAAAGTATTAAAACAGAATACATGTGGTGTGTGTAGAAATAACTCATTATAACTATTTGGTATGTATCTTTGGTTATTTGTATTAAAAATCAAATTCTATTTTTAACTGATTTTATTAAATTTTTTTTTTGTAAATTTTCAAAAGTCTTGGGAATTTTTTTTTTTGTTAATTCATGCGATTTTCAGGTTTTAAATCGGAATGAATATTTGTTATATGCCTAAATCTATTTTCCCCATTTGCGCAAAATCGTATCAATATTGCAGTGTTATAGAAGTAAACCTAAACCCTTTCAAGGGTTTTTGTAACATGCTAAGTATAAATTCTATTTCAAGAGTTTTTTTATTTTGTTGACAGGGGTATATTTACACAGGATCATATTTACTTCATAATTTTTTTTAAACAAAAAAAAATTTTTTATTAGTTGTTCCTATTTTTTTCGGTATCCACACAAAGGGGGGAGATTAGAAATGCAAAAAAATAGAATCACATGTACTTTTGAAATATCAATTTGAGTTGTTACATTTCCTTTTTATATAAACTTTGTTTCTCAATAATTTCACATGGCAAACAGAACACCCATTATAGCCTCCCCGTTCTTGCAAAATGCCTCATTCTTATTTATAGAGGCGGTTAAAAAATTCATTTATTGCCCCCTTTGACGCATCATATGTATGCGTTCCCATTTTTTTATTTACTGAAACGTAGACGAAAATTAATTTGGGTTTTGATTTCTACTACATGGTTAAATTAATGGGGAACTAACTTTTAACATCCCCTTCTTAATGTTATCTGATGTGTGAGTTCAAATTTGAAACCTGTTATTATATGCCTCATTTTGCGAAACAGTCAAGTCTTCGATTGTTGCAGTTCAGGCCTACAAAAAAATGTTTACGGTAAAAATTTTTATTTTGTAAAGAAAGGTCAAGTTTTCAGGGGAAAAATGCATTTTGTTTTTTATCATGCTGGGGGCCCCCCCGCCTTCCCGAAGGCCGGTTTTATTACTTTTTAATAATTTAAAAAACTTGTAATTTTAAAGGATAAAACATTAAATTTAAAATTTATAAATTATGCATTTAAAATAAGTAATTTTTTTTAAAACCTAAAGTGAAATAGATTTTTTTTTTATTTAAGTCATTTCTAAAAATTTCGAACCTTTTAAAGGATAATTGAAGTAAACCAGACAAAAATGGAGAATGTTATTTTTTTTAAGAATAATTTCAAACATCTTCAAATGCTTCATAATATTGTAAAATATTATATGCAACATATTGTAAAATAAATTCATTTTCATCAAAAAACTGTTCGACAATTAAATAAAATATTCATTTGAACTTAAAGTTTTGGTAGGCAAAATTGATGTAAATATAATATATTTTATAGAAAATTTTACTTTTCTCTTAACCTTCGATTTGTGGCCTGAAAACTTCGTACTATAATATAATATTTCCTGCAAGTTGAAGTTTTTTAAAAAAAACGGGGAACCTATATTGAGCCATTCTTTTGAAAAAATTGAAATAAAAGAACAACACAAAAATTTAAATTTAAAAACTAAAATGATTAAAAAGCTATATCTAAGTGCATCAAGAACTATAAATAAATATTCCCCGCTAACACTAACCAGATAAATATTAATGAACAAGAATACCAATTTGATAAATAATTTTGAAAAAACAAAAAAATTTTACAAAAGAGTTGTTAAAATATTTCCCAACAAAATATATACTAGAATAATGCAAAAATACAATGATATCATATACTTTTAAATTGATAAAAAATTAAAACACAAAAATTCATAACAAAGAATGGAAAACCCCTGTTATGAAGAAACACGGGGGTATTGCAGCCGGAATCCCGTGATTACCCCTTTTACCATGCTGCGCAGATCTCCATTCAAGATTTCTACAGGAATGCCTATTGTCCCGCATTCTTGCCCTTGTAAATTCCAGACCAGATGTCCCCGCTTGTCCCAGGCCCGAAACAAAAAGACCCCATGGCCACCTGGCCGGCACCCAACGGGGGTTCCCCCCCCGAAGACGTCACAACCCCTTTCCCCCGAAAAAAGGGCCATTTTTACTGGACTGCTCGGCCTCAGGCAGTTATTTTAACATTTCACACCCCGAAAAGGGTTGTCATATCTATGAGAATGACCAGACAGCAATCCAAGTAAAATACTCAAAAGTAAAATAAATAAATAAACCAAAATTCTATAAAACATTCACTTTACAACTAAGACTTAAATCCCAAATTTGATTTTTTCCCCTTTTTTGTAAGACATCACACCTTAAATTTTCAGTGTTTCAAAGAAGTTAAACAAATCATAAATTTTTACAAAAACTAATGCATTAAATCGCTCAATCAATTTTGTTAAACACTGTGAAATATTCACCTTTTCTAAGAACACAAAAAATTTTCAAAACACAAAAACCTTCCCCCCTTTCACACACACAAACACCATACCCTACAGATATTAATTCACACTTAGCACAAATCCAAAGAATTGCTTATTCCCATCAACTAATTCAACGATATTTCCAACGATATTAAATTAACAAAATAAACACCTTTAAAATTCCCAAGCTTTGCAAATAACATTAAAACAATTTTTTAAATTTAAAATTTTTAAAACAAGACCCTAAATTGTTTAAATTTTGGGTTTTGGGAGGCATTCCCACAACCATTTGACAAGTTATTCACAACATGGTATTGTCTTCCATTACTTTGTTATTGAGGAAAATTAAATTTTTTAAATTTGGGAAATAATTTAAAATTCCCCAAAGCTCATGCAATGAATTTACTAAATCTATATTATTATGGAACAAATTTTCCGAGGCCCCAATTTTCCTTTTTGGGCGATCTGAGTTCCGCCCCAAACCTACTCAACCATTTTAATACAAGGTCAATCTGCTTTTTAGATTTTTCCAAATCGCATCCCGAATGCTTAAGACCATTCGTGAAAATCAATTCTCTAGCCATCTCAAACCGTTTAAAGCCATCCTTGGGTGACCATGTCGTGCCGGTTCCGCTGTAGAGGTGTGGGATTATCAAAATGATGAGACATGTTCTTAATACAACTTTTATTTAAAAATAACTTATATTACTTAAATTTAATTTGACAATTTTAATTAAAGTGAGAGTCAAGCCCAAATTAAATCACGTATTCAAGTCAGATCACGCAACTAGATCCTTTATCTCAATTATCATTAAACCTATGCATCTAATTACTTATATCTATATTACCTTTTTCAGTTCTCCTTCCTTTACCTAGAAAATGGTATCTATAAACTTTATAAACGATGATTCCAATTTTTTATCTTAGGCTTCTATTCTTCCCAAAACTATCGGACTGCTAACCTTGATCTGTAAGATTCACACTAAGCTTTGTCACGCTATCGATCAGAATGCTTCCACAATAGTATCTCTGAGCTCGCCGCGCATATCTAAGCTTGCTACGCTATATCTAAATCATCAAAAGCTTTTTATCCTTTTATAGTATATCTCATTTACGTATTATATCGTTTATCTTCTTGGTTTTGGGGTTTGGGAAAAAGTTTTGCCATTAATCGTGGCCGTCAAAGAACATAGGAGTTATGTTAACAGAAAGACGCGATAGACGTCACAACCCTCCAAGAAGAAAACGTGATTTACTTATGGTTCTCAATGCCCTTAATAAATTACGTGTCTAAATCTCTATTTCTAAATTTCTTCTGCTTTCTGAGTTTTATTTAAATTTTAATCTTAAATCCCCATTTTAACTTTTATAATTTCCAATATTTATCTTGACTTAATTTTCATTGCAATTTTAATCTTAAATTTTTAAATTTTATAATTTCCAAAATTTATCTTTTACTTTAATTTTCATTACAATTTTAATCTTAAATTTAACTTTTATAATTTCCAAAATTTATCTTGACTTTAATTTTTTTACTCATCTTAGAATTAAATTTTTAATATTCAATTTAAATTTAAAAATCTGACAATAAATTTTACCAATAACTAGGCCAACATTAAAATTACTGTTAATTTATGCCCACTTCTTTTACATTTCACTACTTAAAATATTTATACACTTAAACTAAAAACAAATATTCTGGGGGCCAGACCAATCTAACAAATGCATATGGAGCTGAACTTTGCCCTTCTTGTTGAAGTATAATTCGTATACTTTTCAAGATTTTCAGGGTCAGTCTCCTGAAATGAAAACCTTTTTGAGTCTCTATTTCTATAATATCAATCAACACATATATTATTTATATTATCACAATAAATTTTTATCTCCATCCCCACATCTGGTTTCAAACAAAACTCCCAATGAGCCGCGCAGCGCCGTTATTATTATTGTTAGTGCCTTTTACTACGCCTGCGTTTCCCGAACCAGATGCCTCCTAATACATAACAATACAACAACATATATATATACAACATATTATACAATTACAAACATTTTTCAATAAACTATTATTAAAAAAAACAAAGGAATTTTCGCATCTCACGAAGTCATACATCGAAGCAAACAAATGTGTGATTACAAAAGTTTTTTTCAGAAAAATTTTTTAACAAGTCAAAAGTTCCAAAATTAAATGAACACTCATTGTAGTGTTTGATTTGGGCTTATAACTTTAAGCACCGCCTGAGACTTCCTTCTTTGCAATAATTTTTCCCGACCACTTGTTGGAAGATCAAAAAAAATGAAACAATACAACCTGATTTTTATATGTTTTCTCCCACATTCACATTCAACGATGAGGTGTCATCACTCTTCTTCCTCGGTTGTACTGGAATTCTTGTTGTAAGGCTTGTAATCTCCTTTGTCGTCCTTTTCCTTTGACTTCCCAACTGTGTCCTTTTGGCTGCCGGGGGGTTCTTCTGTTCTCCGTCGTGGCCTTAGACTGTATCTTTGCTTCATCTGTAACTTCAGTGCACTCTCTTTTGTGTTCCTTTTCCCGTTTCTAGAAATAGTACTGATGACATTTGTCTTTTATTACATATTATTCCCTTTCTTTTGCCACTTTCTTTGTGGTCCACTTGCCCCGACACACCTGATCTTTTTAATACCCTCTATTATATTTAAACCCTTTTGTTTTATTTTCATTCCCCAATGAACTAGGTAGTGATCTGACCAGTGATTTGTTTTATGGGTCCTCTGTATTTTTATATTGATTTGATTGGTTACCAATCCCTTTTGCCTCTAACCTACGTTTCACCGCAGATTTTTCTTCCCATATTGTGACCTTCATTTAATCCTTGGTGTACTTTTTCCGAAGTAACGAGTTTCCTGACTTGGATCTTGGTACCATTTGGGATACCTGTTCTAATTCGGACCCTCGTCACATTTCCTATGACGATATATTCTTATTTGATCTTACGTTAACCGTTAATCTTTTTCCTGATTTCCATATTGGCAAATATTATTAAAATTCTTAACTTCTAAGCACTCTATAAGGTCCCTCACCTTGCTTAAATTTCTAGCGCATACTTTGTTAGCTGCTGAACTTACAGGTGTGTTTCCAATAAGACCCAATCATTTACCTTTATTTTTATGTCTTTCTACGTCTATTATAATATTTTTCCCACCTTCCTCTGTTTAATTTTCGTACTTAGTCTAGCTTCTTAAAGCTTTTCTGTATATCTTGAATTTTGAATTTTGAACTTTCCGATATCATAACTAGTTTTGAAAATGTGGTGTAATCAATTTTCTAATCAAAATAATTCAGCCGGTAAGTTTCCTGTTGTTTCCATTCACCGCCGTACGAATAGCGTGGGCAAACTCACGTAAGAATTGATCCCCAAGTATCGTGCTTGATCATTGGAATCGTACTGCAATCATTTGCACTATATACCCTCGATTAATTTTCAGTCCGATTTGCTTGTGGTCATATGCAACAGTCTTCACATGCCTTATGCCTAATCTTCACTTAAGTGCTCAAAAATTCGATATAAATTGGGACCATTATCACTTATTAATTTTATTGGAGCTCCATAACGCGATATAAAGTTATCAAAAAAATATCCGCTATACGAGATGAGGCCTTTTAAGAGGTGCAGGTATAATTTCAGCCCATTTGCTGAACATCGGTTATTACTAAAATATAGCGGTTACGTTTTATTCTCGATATAGATACGGGCCTAACAAATCTAACGTCACTATCTCATTCGGATAATTTGATATAATTGGTTTTAACCGACCAGCTTGGTAACGCGTTTTATAGTTATTAACTTGGTACATATATGGCATGTAGAGACATATTGATCAATAAATTTTCTCATGTACGGGAAATAAATAAACGTCCCGAATTTTGCGATACGTTTTAAATCTGCCTAAGTGTCCGCGATTGGCTTGTCATGAAATTTCTCTATTATTTCATTCCTTAAAGATTTTGAATGTATACACGCATTTCACCTAATGACGTTGCGTGTTCGCATAAAATAACAATCCTTCAATTAAACGGAAATCGTGGGACCAATTCTCACATATCGTTGCATTAACCGAGCATCTTCCGGTTTTCTAAATATCTATATATATGACCCAATTCTGGGTCATTTTTCTCTGTTCATTTATTAATTGTTCTCAAGGAAGTAAGTGTACCAAATCCTTGATTATGGCACAATTAATTTTATCACCAATTATATTTTTCTCCCATGCTTTTGGGTAAAAAACTGTAGCTACTACATATTTAACTTCATTTCTGACCCATTAACGTGTAAATTCCCTTTATTTATCTTATTATCTTCAACCAGCGAATTTTGAATTTTCAACGATTTCTGATCAAAAATCTAATACGATTCTTGACCCACTTATGAATGATACCCAGAATACATGGGTATTCTAAATCTTTCAGCACATGAAATGACCAATTTCTTTCGAATTGTCTGATGTAATTTTTAATTTACAATCCCCATGTTTTGGCATTTCGCACCCTGTGCTGTTATTACCTGCCTCGCGATTTTTAATTTGCTTATAGAAAAATAATATTTTCTATATACTTCTTCCGATATAAATGATTTATCTGCTCCGGTGTCCCATAAGGCTTTCAAAAAATAAAAGTTTATTTAATAAAATAGGAACGTGTGGAAGCTCTACGGGTGATATACATATCGGAGAAAAGTCTAATTGTCTCTTGTCGACACCTCTTGAGGTTGACTCATTAACCTTACAATATTTAATCGTCCCCTTTGCGTCCTATCACCGATTGAAATTTTCACTGAACCCTGCTTCTACGGTCCTCTATTAAAATTATCATTTCTGCCTATTTCGACCTGAGTAAGCCCTATTGAATCTCTGATCATTATTATGAAAACTATTCCTCTCGAACCCTCCCTATTACTTTGACGGCTATTCTCGTAAGACCTATTTCTACCGTTATTTGGTTCACGCCTTATTTCAGAATTCCTCCAGTTTCTACCATTAGCTTCAAAATTAGCATCCTATGCGCATTTTGACCTCGTCTTTCTATATTATCGTTCTGATAACCCCTTTGTAATTTGGTAAGAATATCTCTTCGAATTTAGCCAAGACTTCTAAAAGTTGTATCGTGTTTTGTGGATTGCGCACCTCCACATAGTCTTGTATTCTGTGGTTCGAGCCGAACTAAAATATGATCCACTAAGTCTGCTTGGGACATTCTAATTCTAAACTTCTCTATTTTAGTAATCTATACACAAAATCAGTAGCATCCTGATTTCTTCCCGCTGGGATGCATAAAACTCCGACTGTAGTTCTTTTCTTATTTTTGACCACGGGAAAAAGCCTTCTGCTAATTCAGTTTTGAGCTGCGCAAAAACTGTGGCTGTATTTTGCACCAACAACGAACCAAATATCGAATACCAATCTTGGAGCTCCCCTGAGATGATTCTTTAAGTAGCACATGACAGATTACTTGGGATTTCAAGTAACTGTATGTTGTTATCTATGTACCCTATAAACTCTGCAATGTTCTCCGACCCTGAAAAGTACATTTCAGGTAGAACCGTACCTCCACCTACATTACCTAACCCAGAATTAAATACGTTCGGTACATTGCGACATAGCCATCCTGTGATGACCATGTCGTGCCGGTTCCAAGTGTAAGCTAGAGGTGGATTATCAAAATGATGAGACATAGCTCTAATACAACTTTTATTAAGAATAACTTATATTACTTAAATCTAATTTGACAATTTTAATTAAAGTGAGAGTCAAGCCCAAATTGTACGTATTCGAAGTCAGATCACGCAACTAGATCCTTATCTCACTATCATTAATAATCCTATGCATCTAATTACTTATATCTATTATTACCTTTTTCAGTTCTCCTTCCTTTACCTAGAAAATGGTATCTATAAACTTATAAACGATGATTCCAACTTCTTTATCTTAGGCTTCTTATTCTTCCCAAAACTATCGGACTGCTAAATTCCTTGATCTGTAAGATTCACAATAAGCTTTGTCACGCTATCGATCAGAATGCTTCCACAAATATATTCCTGGAGCTCTGCTGCGCTATATCTAAGCTTCAAGTTTACCGCCATATCTAATCATCAAAGCTTCTATCCTTTTATAGTATATCTCATTACATTATGATCGCTTATCTTCTTGGTATTGGGTTGGAAAAGTTTTGCCATTAATCGTGGCCGTCAAAGAACATAGGAGTTATGTTAACAGAAAGACGCGATAGACGTCACACTGTGTCGTTAAATTACATCCATAAGAATAAGCGCATACAAACTTAAACCTCACTTAATAATGTACATGCCAAATGGCATAACGCATGGCATACTTCGATAACCTATCCTGAGAACGACGAAAAATACCACTTCCAATAAATCCAGTACAGTGACCCACGATACCGCTATTCTTTTTCAATACCAAACCTTTCATTTTAACAAAAGATAAATTTCGGCTCGCGTCACTCCGGTTCAAATTCCTAAACTTAATACGTGATACGGGTATCTGTCACTTTTCCTAACCAAACAACGGGGCAGAGTACGGTTGTTCGACTGCCCCATCCCGTTTACATTCAAATCTAAAAGATACCGCATCCTCTCTCGTAGCGAATAAATTAACATCTGGGATGTACAACAAGTTTTGATTTTAAACGGCTTTCCCGTATTTAAACTACTATCCTTCTGCCTTAAAGAAACCATCCCAGGATATGAAGGCAACCCTTCTTTCTTTTAGTGCTTTTCAATCATTCTTAAATAAGTTACTTCCGATCAGGCGGTCATTTAAAATACAGTTGACTCTTTCCCCAAAACACCCTGAAAGTTAAAACTATAAATAGCTTTTACCGAATAGAGAATTTCGGAATCTTTCACTATTCCCTCCGAGCTATTCTTCCAATCACCTGCTACAAATTCGGCTTCCTACGATACAGTTTTTATTAAATTGAGACGATAAATGGTACTGCGATCTCTTTTCTCTGGTAAATTTATCTCGAAATTAAATTTCGAACCAAAGCTGTATCCCATTATCCGTCTCTAAACTGTTCCTATCAATCTCTTTTGGTTTTGAGAGAGGCAAACGCATTGTTAACTCACCTCAAACCTTCCCGCACATCTGCTTTACACATGTTTTCTTTTCCTCCATTTAACTGCCCAGCTATCTTAGTCATTGTATGATTCCAAAAACCTTCACGATTCACTGTTAACTGCTTTTCACCACCCGTTAACGTCATACTGGTATCTTCTTTTTCCTCGCATTCCTTTTCACAACTCAAAATTTCAGGGTTCACTATTCCCCTATCTTCTATCAATTCTAAAGAATCAGCTTCTATATCATTAGAATTTATTACCCGCTTCGCACACAAAGCGATTGCTTCAACACTTTTTGCACTCCGGTAAAACGGCCTCACCCCTACCAATAATGACCAATTCTATCCACATTGATTTCTTTCCCCTTTTTTCAACCATAAATTTGCTATTCTTTCTGTTCTATCCCTCTACTTCCAGAAGGGGAAAAACGTTTGTCCTTCTCACTGGGGAAAACAATTCTCCTTTTCAAAAATCACCACATGGCGCGTTCTCTCACGCTTATTAACAACCCGGGTTAGCCAACGGCCTACACTATTAACCGGTTCATTAACTTCTGCGGTACGTTTTCCTGACACACAATAAACATTTGCGAGATTGTTAATCCTATTCCCCTGACTTCCACCATTTTCTTTTAACTTATTTCTGAATTGAGCTCTTAGTCTTTCTAACTCAAGTTCCCTATTTAGTCTAAGCTCCTCGAATTCCTTAATTTCCCGTCTTTCTCGTTTGTCCTTCAAAATACCCTCCAACAAACATTTAGCTACTTCATCATTATAGTATTTACTTTGACAAATTCTCTTACTAATTTCCATCTCAGGTAAAGTAATATCAACTTCTTCCCCTAATTCTTTCGCAACTTCTAACATTACGTCTTTTCCTTCTCTTAACAGAAACGCCATGATGCACTAATACACACAAAACCGAATCTAAACTTAATCACAAAAATTACAATAATGTGACTCAAGGTAAACTAACAATACACTAGACCTAGATTTAACTTATATTTTGCAAATGTGCAAATCTAAACCAACACAATAACTTATTCCCCACACTGTACCCCCAAACGCCAAGCAAGTAGTATAGCTACTGTATACTAATCTTCTCAAATCTATAACCTCAACAATATCCTACACAATATTGTACCAACACAACAAGTATAACTACTGTATACTTAATTTCACAAATCTAAGACCACAACAATACCCTACAAAATTACTGTGCCAACACAACAAGTATAACTACCATGTATTAACTTTCACCACCCAAACAAAAATACCAATATCGCACACATTTATACACTTCATACAAAACTCAAAAATCTTTCTAGTCTCTTATTGTTTACTAAATTTACCTAGTCTTTTATATTCCTTATCTCAACATTTTACATACAAAACAATACTCAAGCTTCGTCCCGAAAATAATCTCAAAGAAAAGACTCACCTTAAAAATTTGTAGACGTAGACATAGGAACACTCAGGAAACCCTTTACACACACAAATACTTCATAAAAACCGCACTCATCACAAAACAACAGACAGGAACTCGTGACTTCTTAACACTGGGACTCTTGAAAACGTCCTCAAAACAATACTGCAAACAGGTCCTCTTAAATCCTCGTTGATTCATCAGGCAGGAACAGGAGACACTTGTATCCGGCTCTTCTCACAGCTGGGGACTCCAGGAAAACACCTCATAGCAGGAAATTACAAAAATCAAGCGGGCACACTTCATCACTAGCAGGAACAGAAACCTCTCGAAGTCGGCGCTCCCAAAAAATCAGGCGGGCATTAAAATTCTCTCATCACATTCGCACACGGCTGGCCTTTTTTCTCTATCTTCAATAAAACTAAGGATTCGGGCATCTATTAACTCAAATGCCGGATCTACACCGCTGCCACCAATTTAATATATATATATAGCTGTAACGTCGTCAGTAGTTAGAATACAAGAAAATTTGTTACAGCCTCATCTTAAAATTTTAAACAGTATTTAATAGCTTCATATGTTATTAAAATGTTCATTAAATAGGCCAAGCCGGGCGGACAGTCTTTTTCACTCGAGGTCAATCCTTATTCCGCCAGGCACTCCTCAATCCCTTGCTTTTCCGGGTAAATCTCCAGTTTACTCCATGGTTCTCTGTTTCCATTCAGGGCTCCGTCCGTCTCACTCCAGGGCTCTATGTCCAAGTTTCTTTCCTCTCCGTCCAACGTTCCAGTCTTTTCAAGTTTTCTTCTCCTCTCCGTCCAAAATTAACCCCTTTTAAACACCAGGGGCGGGTCCACCATACGCCCCTCGTCTTCCTCATTGGCAGGCCAAAAAAAGTCTGCCCTCGTCCCGGCCACTTTCGTCTCCCATTTGCGCGAAACACAAACTTCCTCGTCCGTCTGGAATCCAAGGGCACAACTCTCATCCAACTTCTTAAATTCATTCATCTACACCTGGGCCTCATCGCCTATTCTGCTATGCTCGCTGCATAAGGCTTCGCCTATTCAAGACTTTCATAAGGAATCCTTTGTCACCGGCATTCTTTAGCCATTATTAAATTCAGACCAGATGTCGCGCTTGTCGAGGCTGACAACAAACAATGACCCCATGGCCACCTGCACTTGTCACCCAACATCTGTTTGGGGATGAATAGATAGGTGACTTCAGATGAATTGATAGGGGGGGTTCACCCCAATCGAAGACGTCACAATTCTTTCAATGATGGCGCGTCGACGCTTTTTTCCCTCGATTGTATACATTTTGTTGTCAGCGTTGTGACGTCTTCGATTGGGGTGAACCTCACCCATCTATTCATCTGAAGTTTTATGGCCCCAAACAGACGTTTGGAGACAAGAGCAGGTGGCCATGGGGTCATTGTTTGTTGTTTGGCCTCGGACAAGCGCAGACATCGGGTCTGGAATTTACAATGGCTAAAGAATGCCGGTGACAATAGGTTGACGTATAGGCGAAGCCTGTATGAAAGTCGTTGCATAGAGAATAGGGCTATGAGGCCCAGGTGGTGAGATGAATGGAAGTTTCAGAAGTTGGATGAGAATTATTAGACAGACGAGGAATGTGTTTGTGTTTGCCGCGCAAATGGGAGACGAAAGTGGCCCGGACGAGGGCAGACCTTTTCTTTGGCCTGCCAATGAGGAAGACGAGGGGCATGTGGTGGACCCGCCCCTGGTGTTTAAAAGGGGTTAATTTTGAGGAGAAAAGGTCGGAGAGGAAGAAACTTGGAGAGAGCCCTGGATGGAAACAGAGGGATAGAGCCCTGGAGTGAGACGGACGGAGCCCTGGAGGGAAACAGAGAACCATGGAGTAAACTAGAGAGGAGCCCGGAAAAGCAAGGGATTGTCGAGTGTCTTTCGGAATAAGGATTGACCTCCAGTGAAAAAGACTGTCCGCCCGGCTTGGCATATTTATTGGACTTTTTAGTAACATATCAAACTATTAAATACTGTTTTAATTGTAAAATGAGGCTGTGACAAATTTTCTTGTTTTCTAACTACTGACGACGTTACAGCGTCAATAGTACAATTTTTTTCCAGCCTTGTCTTTAATAACGGAGTGAATCCAAGGTCGAAAGTCCACCAATCTTATATCATGCTCCTTTTGATTTTGACGATTTGGGGAACAAAAAACAGTAAAAAAGTAATTATTGAATAAATAATTAGTATTAATTAATAAAATTAATCATTAAAAACAAATATTTAATTAAATTTTACGTATTATACACTTAAAATTATAATCAATCGGAAAAAAAATCAAAGGTTTTTTGGGGTCCGGACCCTAGAACACCCCTTGTGTGCGCCACTGATTACTACACATTTTTCACTACTAACTTACTCTCCATTCCGTAGTGGGGTCACAACGGGCATTCCTTTCACTCATGTGATATCCAGTGTCAGCTATCCAAAAGGGAACAGAAGTAATTAGAGTTTTTGGTAGATAAAGTGCCCCATGAGAGAGAGATGTTTTTTGTTTGGCCTCGAGAGTAGTTTTACTATAATAAACGCGTGGGATCCACACCATTAGTAAACTCTTTTTCGAAGAAATTAGCCTACTGAAATAGTCGATTCTTCCTCTTACATTTTACTCGTTTCAAATAATAACATGTAATTATGTTAATTTCGAATATGCTATTAATTTCGAAGGATTTTGTATTTTTTAAGACTTAAAAAATAATATATATAATTGTTATACTACCTTTTTGTTCACAAGAATTATTCAAGTTTTATAGGTGTGTATCTATGTGAACAATTAATCTTTTTAAATATAATTTTTTGCTTTGGAGAGAGGGGCGGCATTTTCCATTTTTGTCCGGGGTAGCAAAACTGCTAGAGCCCGGCCTTGATATCAATTATACTAAAATTAGATTTAAACTGCAAACTTAAAAAAAATTATACCATATGCCTGTTGTACGGGTAGCTCTAAAATTAAAAATTATATCAAAATAGTTTTTGTAGCGTTATAAAAATATATCGAAAAAAATGGTTCTGTATTAATTTTTACTGTAGAATTGTTATAATGGAGCAGCGGAGTTTATTTTCGGTTTATAATATTTTAGTTTTCATTTGGCAACACAAAAACAGATTGATT
>BMAV01012070.1:0-26125 GCA_019973955.1 Trichonephila inaurata madagascariensis
TATGAAATAAGGCATAATATTACTATATAAATGCGACATTTCTAAATAATACTAATGTTATTCGACAAAATAATGAGGGGTGCCTTTAAAAAAAATATTCAAAATACTTAAAAGGGTTTCCCTGATTGGTGAAGGGTTCCGTTTATTATGCGGGGGTTGGGGGTTCAACCCCATGCAATAAATTTTTTTTTTAATTCTTTTAATTATTTTTAAAATTAAAAAATTTATTTATGAAAGGTTTATTAAATATTAAATGATATTTTATGTAATTATTTTGTATTTTATAAAGAAAAAATTACTGTAATTATTTATAAAAATTATATTAAATTTTATAAATTTTTTTTTATATTAATAAACAATATTTGTAATAAAATATATAAAAAATTTTATGATATTTTATAAAAAAATTTGTTAAAAAATAGTTTTATAATGTGAAATACAATATCCTATAAAAAAAATATTACATATAACATAAAATAATTTATAAAATATATTGTTAAATAAATTTTTTTAAAATTAAATATAAAAAAAAATGCCCTTTTTTATAATTATTAATTTAATTTTTTTTAAAATTTTTATAAAATTTTTAAAAAAAGTTCTCTTAAAAAAAAATTTATTTAAGTTAAATAAACTTATTAAAGTTATTTTAATAAATTTATTAAACTAATTTTAATAAATTAATTTAACTAATTTTAATAAAAATTTCAATAAATAATAATTAATAATAAATTAAAAAATTTTTATTTAAAATAGTTTTTTTAAAACTGATTAAAAATTTTTAATAATAAATGAATAATAATTTTAAAAAATTGAGTTTTTTGACACCCCCAACAAACCACAATTCAACTGAAAAATTTTTGAGCCGAAGTACGCGTTAAAAGTCTTGCAAAAATATTAAATTTAAATCAGTGTATTTCATTTTTTCCCGGCCCAGGCATTCTATGTCCAGACTTGAAATAAGAATCATTTCTACTTGGGGGTTTTTTTTAGGCATTCTATAAACCCGGATTTCATACTTTTTGGTAAATATCATAGGACGAATCACAAAAGGTAATTAATTTTTAACACGTCTTATAAGATTACTTAGTAATGGAATCTTTGAATCCATTTTTACCCCTTTAAAAAGGGCAGACTAATTCGAAAATTTGCCACTTGTCAAAACCCATGAAATAAATAATTTAAAGTTTGTTCCCTTGTCCTGATAAGGGTTTTAACAATTAAGAATTTAAAGGGGTTTGGTGACTAATTCATTATATGTTCTAAATTTCGATTAGTTAAAACCATTTTTTAATTTTACTAATTCCATATGCCATTTTTAGATTTGCAACTAATTCCCGATTAAGCAACTAAAAAAATTAAAGGGGCAACCAAAAGAAAATAGGCTTCTGGTTAAAAAAAATAAAAAAAAAAAGTGTTCTTTATGTAAAAAAGGTAAGGGTGGGTCGTTTTTTTTCGAAAATGGGAATTAAAAAGAAAAAAGATTTGGGTCATGTGAATAAACTGCAAAAATATTTTTTTTTTTTTTTATAAAAAAATCCGTTTAGAAGTGATGATCCAATTAACATCATAGCAATCGGGGCCCCCGTTAGCGGGAAGGAATAAAACCCTTCAATCCATTAATTTATCCATTAAAAAAAACAAGCCCCTAATTCCAGCAGCCACATAATTCGGGCCCCCAAACATAAAAACTAAAGGAAAAAAAATGACATTTTTAAAAACAAAAAAACGAACTTTTATTGTAGATTGAACAAAAAAATAAAAAAATAAATTATATTTTTAAAAAACCTAAAAACCAGCTTTTTATAGTAATCGAACAAAAAGAAAAAAATAATTCTTAATATAAGAAAAAAAATTTGATTAAGGGGGAAAAATTAATGTCATTGTGTGGGCGGGGGGTGTTTTGGGCCCACATTTTACAAAAAACTAAACTTTTTGGAATAGAACTAGAAAAGAAATTATAACAATTAATATAGAAACTTCACACTTTTATCCCAATGACTTTAAATTTTTTCCGTTAATCATTTTATTCTTTATTTTTGCATCAAAACAATCAGTCTATAAAATTTCATTCAACTGAATGCTTTAAAACCCTTGAAAAAACCTTTTCAAGTTTTGACTAAAAATTGAAAAGAATTAAGCTAAGTAGCCAAAAATGACACCAATTGATTGTTTTATTTGTAATTTTTTAAAATTAGTTTTAACTTTTTATTAATTATAATTAAATTATTGTATTGTCATCAAAATGATCATGTACATAAAATTTCAGCTCAATTGAGCTCTTTAAAATGCATTTTATTAACGATTGAAAATTCCACCAAGATAAATAAATAAATAAACAAATATATAGAGAGTGTGAGTTAATAGTAGAAATAAAACAGAAAATATATTTTTTGTGTAATACTTTAATTAAATGTTGGAAGTGTTTTAACCCGCCCGCGTTTTGGGAATACTGACCCCTGATCAATTTTAAAAGTGATTGTTTGGGTAATTGGGGGTAACAAAGAAAATTTTTTTTTTTATTGGAGAGGAGTGGATCCTTGTAACGTAATCCGCCTTTAAAGACCAAAAAAGAAGAAATCAGAAACTCGCTCAGCGACCGGATCAAACTCCAGAATGCGGCCTAGATCGGGCCCAAAATCAACACTGCCCGGAAAAAGGGTTTCCCCGTTAGGGGGGGAGTCTTTGGCTGGCGGCTTTGAAAAGGGGCCCGGAAAACGGGGATATTTAAATTCAAAAGATATTTCAAACTCCAAATGGCCCCCCACCCTTTGAAACTGGGGGGGGAAAAGAAAACTTTAATCCCGCACAAATGCATGAAGTTTGTTAGTGCTATCAAATCCCATTATTTTTTGTTACTTAGATTTCTGGCAACGGACTGTGTGGGGTAAGGATGCTCAAAGTTATTGCAGACAAAAGGGGACTAACACCCCGTTAATGTGCTAAAAATTTTTGCTTTACAGACTGTACTAAACAAAAGGGGAAATTTGGAGGGCCCTTTTAATTTTTTAAAAAGGTTATGTGAAGAGCTTGAAATTTCTTTTAAACCCCCTAGACCAATGATCGGTCCCGGCCCCCATAAAAATGGTGCGGGGGCCCCCAAACTTTTTTAAACCCTATAGCCATTTTTTTTAAAAATTTGTGCATTTCTCGGTTGGCATTTTCCCCGAAAAAAACCCACTTTATAATCCCCGTTAAATCATTTTTATTCATTTCTGGTGTCCCCAATTTTTTATTATGAAGGCATATTTAAATGTTAAGGGGGGTTAAAGTTGTTAAATCAAAACAACCCTAATATATAAACAACCCAGCGTGTCCCATCCTAAAGCGGGGCGGGTAAAATGATAAACGTTGCCCCGGTTCCCCCCAGCGATAAAAAGGTTGTGGGCACTGCCCTGGACTAATCAGGAGGGGAAGCATATATTTGGCGATAAAAGAAAGTTGAGTTGAGTTTAAAATTTGGGAAGACCCGGTTTTTTTTATAAAAAATTTAAGGTCTGTGGTCTGGGGGGGGAAAAAGAAGTTGGATGACAAGAGGGGGGGGTCGAAAATAGAAGGATCACTGGGGTCCCGGAGTGCATTGAACCATGTTTACCCAAAGGGGATGGGAAAAGATGTTCAGTTATGGGTAAAAAAAATGACTTGGGGGAACAATGATTTCTTCCTAGACGGGAACCCGCTGAAATTTTTGAAAAATTCCAAACGGTTGCAGAATCTAAGCGCAAAAAAATGCTTTTTAAGGCCCCGTTGAGCATGGAAGAACTTAACTAAGCTCCTCAAAGGGAAAAAATTTCCCAAATTGAGGCGTCCCTCTGCCCCAAACTTTAAATAGCTGCAACAAACCCGGAAATGTAAAAAAACTCATTACTCTGGGTTTACTAAAATATATTATTCAGTCCCAAAATTGAAGATGGCCAAACCCAAAAATTGTCATGTTGAGAAATTTTTTTAACATCTGCTATTTGGTAATGCCAGTTGCGAGGGGAAAACTTCTCTAAACTAAAATTAATCCCAAAAATTTCCTCCCGATGGAACTATGTCCGTTAAGGCTAACAAATTTACCTATTCTGGCAATTGAACATGACATACATATTGATATTGACAATTTTATAAAAAAATTTTTCTATAGAAAAAAACCGGAAAAATGCATTTTTAAAAAGTAAAAAAAATTTAAAAACTGCTTTTTTTTTTTCTTTTACTAATTTTCTTGAATAATAATTAAAAAAAGGCGACAAATTTCGGTTGGCCCCAGGGTAAAGCCCGCCTTCCCAAATGCACTGCACCATTGTGGTCTTGAATCCTCCCCGGGAGTCTTCCCCATAAGTGACCAGCACTACAGTAACCGGCCTTCACATCCGTTATCAGTTGCACAAAAAAAGATTGATTGAATAATTGCGTCGCACTGTTCAGCTACACTAAGGCTTTTGGCGGCCCGGGCCCGCGTAATTCTGAAACCATGGTCAGGATTTTGTGAGCGACACCTGAGCTGGCACCCCCCCTCTAACTCCACACCACACCCCCAAACGTTTCAGCTCGACAGACTTAGCTTCGCCAGCGCCCCCCGGGTCTTTTGGGGGTACTGGGAAAAAAACTTCGTGACAAGGCATACCCCCGATCCGAAACCCACCCCACTTTATTTTGCGGCCCCCACTTTCAATAATAGAACTTCCGCTCATTTTGGGCCTGATATCGTTTGGAAAATATGATCGCTTTGGGGTCCCAAAAAGGACTATATAAAGGTTCCTTAATCTTAAGTGGTTCCCAAAGGGGGTTGGGGGATTTCAATTGGTTTGACCAAAAAAGCATTTCCCGACATTATATGGGTTTCAGGTGAAGAGATTGAACTGGCCCTCCCTCTTCTGTTGTTTTGTTAATGCCACCTGTCTGGCTTTGTCAAAAGGAACCCCAGGAAAATTTATAGTGGCAAGGGGGGGGTAGAAAAAACCAAAAATAAATTGACCCCGAGCCTTGGGGGCACCATAAAAGGTGAAAAGATTTAGCTTTTGGCCCAAATTCCCCAAAGGGCGTAGATGGGACCCACCCACAATTTGCCATGGGACTGGAGGGAAATATTCTCCAGAATTCAAATATTTAGCCCCCAAGACCGGGGCCCACTGATTTAGGGGCCGCTTTCTCCTTTTACTTTTGGGGGGGGTATTTGGTGGGGTGGGCCCCAAGCCTTCTGGTCTGGAGTCCGATGCTCTAACCACCAGGCTACCCACGGCCCTAAAAAATCCATAAAAAATGAACTGGGTGATTTATAGTGGTCCATTTCTATAATGTTGGAGGGATAACACCAAATCCCTGGTTCTCTCTACGTGAACATGTCAAGGAAAACCCGTGTTCAACTGAGTCTTTTATTTCATCCTAAAAGGTTACACTTCCGTGTCCCAAATATTTATCCCACATGTCCCGCTCGTTTCTCGTGACCAAATTAGTGAGGGGGAAAACTGACCGGGGGTTTCGGGAAAACTCTGCTTGGGGATACCAAAAAAACAAGTTTTATCCCATGAGTTAAGTAACTGTCATTTTCCTATTGTGCATTGTAGCTAGGCCCATTCTGGCTTTAGTCAGGCCACAATAGTCATTCTGGAATAGTGGTTCCTCTTAGGCGACCTGTAACTAGTCCTCTCGACATTGTTCTGGTCTACTGCAACTAGTTCCATAATCTGGAAACCACTTTTCGAAAAACATTAACACCTTAAGCGGTCAATTTTTTTGCCCAAAATGAGACATTTTTGTATTGCATATTAACTAAGCACAGTACTTAACAAAATGCGAAAATAGAGAATTTTATTTCAATTTTCCGTTATTAAGTTTTCAAACTATTCTTTATTTCGTTATTGTCGAACACAAAAACCAAAAGAACAAGAGCTCATGACCGTGATTATGGAATATCAGTGGGATGATTAGGACATTGTAGATTCTTAAGGTAAAATATGCGTATTACTAAAGGAAACATTCTGGAATCAGATGAGTAAACTCTTAAAAGACAAAATGCCATTTACTAACAAAATTTCCCCCTTAAAAAATATTACCTAAATTTTTGAATGAAATATCTTGATTCAAAAATTCAAATCCTGTAAAATTTTTCAAAAAAACTTTACAACCACCTACCTCATACTTTCATATTACCTATTTTGCAATCTAACTTCTTTATTAATAAACACAAAAAAAGGATATTATTCTTTTATTTTTCCAATATATAAGATGCTATAGACTAAAAAAAATTTAGAGAGTGCAAGGATTATTTTTAACTTTTAACATTTTTCTTATATATCACCTCAGCAATTTTTTCTTCTGTATTCTTAAGAAATATTTACTTCAGTTAGAAAGTAAAAGCAGTTTTGTATACCTTTGTTCATAATAGAATGAAAAAGCAGAAAATTTTCAAATTAAAATTACCAATTTAATGACTAAGTATAAAGATCTTACATTCAAATCAGTCGTTTGGTTGCATAACCACAATTATTTTAATAAATACTGCTATTATACCCACAAATCTTCCTATACAAAAAAAAACTAACGGCTAAAATTTTTTTTTGAAAACTATCATTTTAATATTCCAGAACTTAAAGTTATGCTACGTATGACCTTCGTTTTACATCCTTGTTACAAAATGAGAGAATATATGAAAACTGTCTGAAGTAACATTGCATACCAATAACAGCTTATTAATATCAGACTGAAAGATTTGCTGGAGTAATTGCAAAAATAACAAAAGCCTAGTTTGTATATCCAATTAATACAGAAAGACAATAATGTTCATTGAAATATTTATCCATAGCTTCTTTACTCAAATATGAACATCAGCACAAAAAAAAAGAGCAACAATTTTATTAACATTCAATACAATACAGGTAAAAAATATATATCACAATCAGAAATAAAAAAAAAAGTAATGTGTAAAGCTTGCAACCATATTTCAATGAAGAAATAGTACAAGTTCTTGATTACAAAAAAAGCAATAACTACCTTAAGATCACATCTATGCATATGCAGACCACAGAAAAGTTAAATAAAAAAAAGTTATATAAACACTAATTACAAATATTATTCTTAGAATATCCGACTTTGTGCAGAAACACAACAATGCAATATAAGATTAAACAGACAAAATTTGTAACATGAGAAATTTTAATAAAAGAATCATTTCACAATAAATTTTAAAAATGTGCTTGAACAGTGTATTGAAAAGGGGGGAAAAATGATATACAATTTAATGTTGTTTGATACATGTAAAATTTACTCATAAAAAAGTATAAAAATAGTTTTATGAGATACAAATTTTATATATAATATATATTAAACAATATAAAATATTTTTGCATCAGTTAAATATATTAATGTAAATCTTGACATTTTTCTCAAAAAAATATTAAATAAATTCTTCAGAATAACAATAAACAAAAGGTTACATTTCTTTAAATTTTAAAATAAAAAGAAAAAAATGCTGTCTAAATTTTTACACAAATTTAAATAATTCTGTTTCAACTATTGCACATGCAATTGAACAATTACAGCTTTTATAGAATTATGGAAATATATAAAATTACTAATTTCACATTTTGAAAGCCTCAGAATAATTTGAAAACTGTTGCCATAAGCATAATAAAATCTCGCAAATATTAGTTAAAATATTAAAAGCTACAAAAAAATTGTAAAATCTATGAAGAGAAACAATCCTGAATTTAAAAGAAAAAAAATTGATAAATAAAGATTGTTGAAATAATGAAATTTATCTCATACATCTGCAGCAATAGAACTTCTGATAATAATCTAACACTACCATACAGTGCTACCTATAAATATATATAACATTATTCATAAGCCATTTATATGCTTTTTATGTATACACACACGAGTTTCTGATCCAAAAAAATATTTTTTCATAAATCAAATAAATGAAGTTAACATGTGAGTACACAGCAGTCACATTCAGCAATTTATTAAAATTTAAATTGCACATTGAAATATAATATTCAACTAATACTCAATTTATGATGTATATATTTACACATAAATATGATCTAAAATTTTGCATTTCTTCCACATCACATATTCTTAGCAAGACACAGCAAATAGTATAATAATTATGCAACCACGCATAGTTTACAATTATGTCGTACAGAATGTCAAATTATCATTTAAATAACTTGTTATATGTAATAAAAACTGATGCTAAATTTTAAAAATAAAGTAAGAATTAAAGCTACAAAAAAGAATTTTAAAAAACATTAAAAAGTGAATTCAACATATTTTTAAAAATCAAATGAATACTTCATTGATTTTACTGCTTCAAATAACTATTTTTGTAGCATATACTGTGAACCAAAACAAAAATTACATAACAAAACCGAATTAAAAAAATTCAATATTAAATAACTCAATTTCCCCAAACTTTTTTATATACAATTTCACCTGATATAAAATCTCTAAATTTTCCAATAGAAAAATTTATGAGCAACATTTGCTGAGAGATAAGTTTGAAAAAATATTCATTTACAAATTACTCAAATACCTAAAAAAAAAAAAAAATTTTTAAGATAATTCAATAAAAAATTATTTGAGAAATATTATTATGCTTTTGTTTTAATCTTCCCCATGCAACCTGTGTTAAAAAAAATATTTTTAAAGACTAAAAAACTATGAAGCAAACTAATATTTTGATTAAATTACAAATTAACTATTATTGGTTTTAATTTAATTATAAGCAGAATTTCAAATTTATTCAGAGTTAAGATTAAATGCTATTTTGATCTACACTATTCAGGAAAATAAATTGAGATAAACAGCTGAAAAATGGCATTCAATTTAAAGCTCGATTTTTAAATATATTTTTTGTTTATGTCAATGATTATTTAAATATCAAAAGAGAAAGAGATGAACATTACTTACAGCAAGGAACCACAATTCAATTTTTCCTTCTATATAATAAAAATATTTTAAAACTTTGGTAGCGTGTTTAGCAAAATTTGTATGAAAATTTTTTTATATCACAAATCAAATTTCCTTTCTCTTTCCAACCATTAAAATATCTCTTATGACAGATTTAGTGTAACAAACAACCATGTACATTATTATATGCTCTAAGAAATTCAATTTTAAGATCATACTTTACTACTAAAATTACAAAAGTTTTTACTAAATGTAATTAAATCACCATAAACAGTAGCATTTAAGAACTATCAATTTTTTGCTGATACATTTGAAAAGATTGTTTGAGCAGCAAATTTACCTCTATTACATATTTAAAATGTTATACTCATAACACTCCAAAACATTAATACTTTTTTTTTAATAAGATAACCACGATTTACCCATATATTACAATAATTTAAAAAATTTCCATACTTAATATTTTTCCAAAATACATTTCAACTTGAAATAAACATTCATTCCAATTAAAAATACAAACAATTCAGCTTATTACCAATTAAATGGATAACAAATTGAATGAGACAAATTAATTGGGAAACCCATTCATTCAAGCCAAATTTTTTTTCAAAGGGTAGAAACAAAACTTAATAACTTTTACTTTAATTTCAGTGAATTACTATTTTTTCTTCACAGTTTGCATTAGTTTTTGTAACTTTCTTTGGATTATTTTTTATAATGTTAAAGAAAATTACATTAAAGAAATCCTTTAATGTGAAATTTAATTAATTAGGGATTCATTACACCATATTTTCTAGTCATTTTATGTTTAACTTAAGTGGAATTAACCTGTTCAGGAATAATGAAAGAAACAAAAAGACATTCCCCCACACCCACCCGTTCCAAGAGTATATGAACACACAGGACTGGACGATTTTCCCTGCAAAGCCTAACTTTATTTGAAAATTCATTACTGTAATAAAATACAATGAAATTTATAGTTTATATAACCATTAGCAATATCTAAATATACTATAATAAAATTTCCACAATATTTAAAACATTGAAGAATTCTAAAATTTAAATTTTAGGGAGGTTAAAAGTAAAAATTCTGTATAGTTTTTTTTTACAAATATATATATACACAAACATAATTTTAGTAAATGACAAGAATTTTGTACACTTGCAAATGAATATTCAAAATAAAAAAAATATGATAAATGTAAAGAAATTTACTTAATATTTAAGAATTTTGAAACTCTTATGTTACATACTTCAAAAAATTGTTTGGGACTCACACTTAAATTGTCCTCTCTATTATCAACCTAATCAATTACTTCAATAGCCAAGATGAAGATTTTCTCAACAGCTTATAACCAAAAAATTACTTTCCTCTACTTCACTAACTGATTTGTTCTTTAATTTAGAGAATCTCAGTCTTGCTAATTGAAATAAGACAGATCTCTCCAAAATATACAAAATACTATCTAGCAAAACCAAAATAATAAATCTACTCTCACATAAACTAATAAATTTTCCAACTTTTTCCCACTTATCAAAATATAAACAGAAATCCAGAGCACAGTAAATCATGAACCTTTACTTGCTTAATTCTCTTGAAAGAGTAACACAAATACAGTTGTTTATATTCATAAACATCCTGGATCAAATTTAGAAAATAACTCTGAACAGTAAGCACATATTGAAGGTCAAAGTTCTGTGAAATATTCAAAAAGAAACGAATTTCAACTGCCATCTAGTGCTGATTAAAAATTTAAATAAACACTTTCCAAATTCAAATCACATGGGTGTGATCATGGGCCTAAGAAAAGAGAAAGTACAATCTCTCTCACACACATACATATGATACTGTGGGCACAGAGTAGAAATGTGTGAGTAATATGCAATCATTTTCCTGAACAAGTTAACAGTACATAATTTTTATATATATATAAAATGCATTATATCTATAATTTGGATAAATAACAAAATATACCAATTAGAGTAAACATAAAAGTAACAAGGAATATAATCTCAAGCATAATTCTATTCATAATATGCATTGTAATTATCAAACTAACTACTTTGAAGGGCTTTTATTTATATAAATAAATATGGTACTATAGCAAGTCCATTTGCTCTGTCCATAATAGAATTTGTAATTTTAAATCATACTCGGATAACAAGACATCAGCAAGCACTACATCATTTAAATTAGAGCTTAATATACTTTCTTATCCATTTGAACTAGCGTTTAATAGAACCCAGTACCAAATCCTCCAATTACACTGCTATTGCAATTTTTCTAATAAAGTTTTCTTTTTCAAATTTGCTTCGATAAATTTATTTGTGTCATAAAAACTCAATCTCTGCTTGAATAAGTTACATTTCAGACAAAAATTCGATAGTTATAAGCAGAATGCCTGCTTCTAATTTATTCTTGGATTACCTTATTTACAGTGAATGCAAATGTTAATCAATACCAAATTAAGATGTATTAAATTTCTTTCAGTGTTTTTACTTTAAAGCACCATCAATCCAAAGTATAAATCATGCTATGCTTCCTTTTTTTTTTCACTTCCGATAAAAAGATATTTTGCTTAATGCTCATAATTTCAATATTGATGTAACTTTACAAGTCATAAAATAAAAACAGATAAAATGATTAAATAAAAAACATTTTTTCAAACTCTATATATTGTTTAATTTAAGTTTTTTTATTAATTAAAATTTAAATTCAATCACTGCTAATGTAAGCTAGTTTACAAATGCATGAAAATTTTTTTGGTATATACGGCATAACCCTTTAGAAAAAAATAATTCAATATACTGGATCCAACACATATCACTGTGTTTCGTTTATATATAAAAATCTCATCAGCAGAAAAATAACATGAAATAGATTTAAAGCTCAGTTTAAGTTCAAAGTTTTAAAAAAGAAAAACCTGATTTCCAATAGAAAAATTTATAAAAACAAAGCTTTTTCTGAATATAAATTTCACAACATGTGCTTTTCAGAAATACTTGAAAATTTATTTTTGTATACGTTTTTTTTAATTAACTCGCTAAATATGCAGTAATAGATGAGTTTATATAAGCTTTTCAGAAGATTAACAATTTTACTATAAAATATGATATCAATACATACAAAGATAATTCTTTACATACACAAAATCAATTAGGCATATAAAAATGTTCAGTTTTCTAATTAATATATAAACGTTTCTAAAACAAAATATCATAATTTAATTGCTGACAGAGTAGAAAAAAACTATACATTTATATAATATGACTTAGAAATATTATGTATGTCAAAAATAAATTTTGAATTATTTCAGTACACACAATCCCAAATCCCATATAGCAACATAATTCTCATTAAGCTTAAATGCACACAAAGCAATTAAGATTTGATATAGATAAATATATATGAAAATATTTAAAATAAAAAAATATTTTTATGAGTCATATATATAAAGGATAAAATGTTCACTTTTACTTAAATGTCACAAACACTCAATAAAAAACATACAAATAAAATATAGATTCACTTAATCATATAACTTCATAACTGTATTATTTGTTCAGAAATCACACAGTAGGTAATATACAAATAATACTGAGAGTAATAACATATCATAAAATATCTAACGAATATATATGAAATAATTCAAGAATACATCTTGAAAAAAATCTCAGTTTAAACATACAGAAAAAAAAGACCTTGCATGAGATTAAAGACATACATTATAATTAAAGACATTTAAATATTTCGGTAAATAAAAAGAATTATAGTGACAAACACACAAAATTACCAATTGTATTTAAAATATCTTTCACAACAACTAACATATATAATATGATGATATATGTATATATAATCATTCTTTTTAATGGAATTCACCCAGAGATGACTAATTTATGAATCAGTTTCACCATTTCTTTTCAAGTGCCTAAACAGCATTACCAATCGAAGTAAGGATGATATAGTACCAATTAATCCAATTTCTTTCTTATTCAATTTTCCAGCCCAAAGCAAGCTTCCAGGAGGCAAATAATTAATGGCTAGAACAACATCAGCAAAATCTTTAAAAGCCATTAACAGGTATTCCAACTGTTGTGCCACAATTTTTTCATGCAAGCTACAAAAATTTTAAAAATTAATAAAATGATACAGTAAAAAATATACTAAATATTTTTTACATTTTAAAAAAAAAATACTAGATTCAGAACACTCATAAAATTATCCTCATCATGGGTGGAAAATTTCATACTGCTGATTTGAAATGTTGCAATATAACCGAGAACCAAATAAGTAAATTAAAGTCACTGCTATGAAAAACGCTAACAAAAAAAATTTCCATCCATTTTTTACAAATTCAGTTAGGTTCTCCAAAGCTTCTATAACATTAAAGGAAATGTAATATGATGTACATTTACATTTTTTCAAGAGTTACATGTTTATTCTGATATATATTTTTTATTTTAATTATTTAAATAAATAGATAATTGGATTATTAAAGAAACTTGTAAGCCATATTACTTGAATGATATCTTGGAAACATTTGCTGAGATAATAAATCAACCACTTTTTAAAGTAATTTAATCGATCTAATAACCAAACTAATGTCCACTAAAAACAAAGTGTCCTTAATCTTTCAGAAAACAGGGCATATTTTATGAATGATAGAATTGCTCATAATTTGCTTCATATAATAGATCAATAAATTATAAGGCAACACTTTCTGAGGAAGACTCTAAAAACACTTGTAAAAATCCATAGTAATACAAATGTATATAATCATTTAACAACTTACAGACAATATCAGAAAAGAAAAATTCTAAGTATGAACATTTCAATGTACAGTAAGACTCCACTTAACACTCTTTCGCGGTTTACCGCTCTTTTATTTCAACCCGGGGATTCCCC
Source organism: Trichonephila inaurata madagascariensis (assembly GCA_019973955.1). Taxonomy (NCBI): domain Eukaryota; kingdom Metazoa; phylum Arthropoda; class Arachnida; order Araneae; family Nephilidae; genus Trichonephila; species Trichonephila inaurata. The sequence continues at coordinate 13,805 of BMAV01012070.1, forward strand.
GAAATTTGTGTGCAGCGTTAGGTTTCCAAATATGTACATAACATATCTGAAACAGTGTAGTAGTGTATGGAAGCATTTTTATCATTTGAAACATTTGTTGACATTATTGTAAGTACAAATTTATATAACACTATAACGATTAATACAGTGACAAATATTATGATCCTTAGTTTTTATAATGGGTGATAATGAAAAACAAGAAAAGAAAGCAACCAGAAAAAGCATTTTAGTGGAAACTAAAATGCAAGTGATTAGAAGATTAGATTCTGGTGAACATCAATCTCAAATTAGTCCTGCATTGAATTTGGCAACTTCAACAATAAGAACAATTCTTAAGAATAAAGAAAAAATACTGTCATCAGCAACTGCAACTAGGTCAAGCTCTGCAACTAGAACTACCCATTCTAGAAATAACATAGAGGAAATGAAAAAACGACTGTCTATATGGATTGACAATCAAATTGAACGCCATTAAGTCAATCTATTATAATGGAAAAAGCTAGAAGAATTTTTAATTACATTTAGGCTGAAGCAAGTGACATTAAGTGAAACTTCCATTGCTAGTCGAGGATGGTTTAATAGATTTAAACATCGAAATAATCTTCACAACATAAAGATTACAGGAAAAGCAGCAAGTGGTGATATGAAAGCAGCAGCTGAATTCCCAGAGACATTAAAAACAATAATTGAAGAAGGAAATTTTACTCCTGAATTGTTTTTTAATGTTGATGAAACAGGTTATGGAAAAGAATGCCAAAACGAACATTTCTATCCTGTGAAGAGAAACGAGCACCAGGATTTAAAGCTGCAAAAAATCGCTTAACACTTCTACTAGGTGGTAATGCAAGTAGAGATTTCAAATTAAAACCATTACTAGTTTACCACTCCAAAAACCCAAGAGTGATGAAATGCATATCTAAATCAACTTTACCTGTAATTTGGGAGTCTAATAAAAAATCATGGATAGCTATGAAAATTTTCCAGGATTGGCTCACTGATTATTTCTGCACGTCTGTTAAACGTTATTGCGAAATTAAAAAACTTGAACAAAGAGCACTACTATTAATTAATTAATAATGCTCCAAGCCATGTATATTATGCATCAAAATTATATACATATACCACAAACAGCATATTAAAATCTTTATCCATCAATCAACTAGAGTCTAAGAGGTGTAAAATGGGTTACTTCAAATTTAAATGTTTAATTTTTATGTAAAAATCAGTTATATCCATAGATGGTACTTAAAAAAAATAACATTGATAATTAAGTACATAACATAAAATGGCTGACATATGAAACAAAACACAAAATATTTTTCCATTAGATCAGTGACAGTAAAAAATTAATATAATACAAAAAAGAAAAGCTGCTTAACAAGAAAAATATTATGTGATTTTGATCTTTCAATATTCATTTATTTCATAGCACTTTTTGCAAATAAATTTTCTAGTGTAAAGGATTGCACAACTAAATAATTATCAAAGGATTTAATGATGGTCATCCTTAAAATATTTCTAGAAAAAGAAACTGCTCACAGAGATAAGACCTTGTTTACAAAATCACCTAATGAAGTTGAGTTTTGCTTAAACTAAACACCATATGATGTTCATACTGAAGAGAAGAAATGAGAACAAAAACATGTCTTGAAGGCTCATACATTTGTTTCTTCAATGCTCTGTGATTCATTTATGTGTCAGGAATTGACTTCTACAGAATTTTGTTAACTATAGTTGCAAATAGACCAGAACCGTAGTATAGATATAGTATATATCGGAATAATGGCATAAGGGAAGTATATGCCATTATAGTGTCTTGCAAAAGAAAATCAATGAAGTTAACAAACTCACACACACACACATGGAAATATGAAAATCTGTTGGTAAAGGGAGAAACATTGGATTTATTCCTCCAGAGGGTATTTAAAGGTTTATGCTGAAAAAATAAAAAATATTTCCTGGTTATTATCCATAATTATTGAGTTAAAATCCCAGTGACTTGTAGTGTAGAAAAATATAGATGCTAAGAGACAAACTACACTGCGCTAATTAATGGGCTTAAGACCGATTCTGTGCTAATAGAAAATTACCCAAAATAGAAAACAGCAACTAAACTTTAGAAAAATCAAAAATTAAGAATGAATGAAATAAAATGATAATAATAGTTCTATTTTGAAGGGATTCAACTATCCATATATTGAAAAGATGGACAAAAAAAATAATAAACACATATCTCAAGCTTATTTAAAAACTTCTTTTGGTCATTACAAAATCTCTAGCTGCAGTTTTCTATTAGAAAAAAAAATTCTATATTGCATATTGCAATTTTAAGACTACATTTGCCTAATCTTACAGAACACCATTCAAATTCAAATTACAGATGGAAGAAAGCTCAAAATTAATATGTTTTGATTTCTCACACATTTCAAAATATACTAATTATTAATATGTAACCAATTTTTTCCTACATAAAAATATTTTTTATGTTTAGTCTCCTATATTTTACCAAATGAATTTCTCATACTACAAGACAAAATAAAAATCATATTTATAGAACATTTCTAGAATTATATATATAATCAGACAAACAAATTACTTTAAAATTATACAGAGACATTTGTTTTTTAGAAAAAATATTCCAAGCTTTTGTCTCACTTATTAACATCTGGCAAAGACAGCCATAACAAGTAATATAAAAAAAAATTAAAGTCAATTTCTACTAAGGTCAACAAAGAAAATTTTTTTTTAGTTACTATTTATTAAATAATTACAATTAATATAAATATGTATGTACATATGACAGAATTACAATACTATAAGTTGCAATTAATTTTTATTAATTATTATCAAAGTATTGTATTGTCGTACAAAACAATCGTGTATACGAAATTTTAGTTCAACAGAATGCTTTAAAATGTGAGAAAAAAAAAATCTTTTCAAGTTTTGACCCAAGTCACTAAAAATGAAGCAGACGTGACTTTATCTGTAATTCTTTAAATAATTAGTTTCAGTCAATTAATTTTAATTATACCTAAATTATCATATTGTCACCCAAAAAATAGTGTATAGAAAATTTCAGCTCAAAGGAGGACTTTAAAATGTGAGAAAAAAGCCTTTTAAAGTTTTGACAGAAGTCAACAAAATGGTCACTAAGTCATCAAAAATGACACCAACATGGCTCTATTAGTAATTCTTTAAATAATTAGTTTTAATCAATTAATTTTTATTAATTATAATTAAATTACTGTACTGTCATTCAAAATAATCATGTATACAAATTTTCAGCTCAAATGAGCATTTTAAAATGTATTTTATTAATGACTGAAAATTTGAACAAGATATAGGGAGATTGTGAACTAATAGTAGAAATTTAAAAAATACCGCTCCTTTTCTCAAAAAAAATTTTAAATAACAAAAAACATGGGATGTAAGAATTTAAACAAAGATTGTGAAAAGATTAATTTACATGAAATTTCCTATATCTCCCAAAAGTTAATATAAGGTATATTCTATAAATAACCATAAAAATATTATACCTCAATATTTTTTTTAACAAATGTTTTTTCCCATCATAAATTTAATTCCATTTTCTAACATTTCCCCTCCTCCCTTTAAATCTTTTTGTCTCATTTGACATGTACTGTAAATACTTATTGGTTTTTTTTATAAGTCTCAATTAATAAAGTTGTTAAAATCCCAAAACATTATAGCAAATTTTAAAATGATTGAATGTACTTTGAAACAACATGAGGGATATTGGCGATGAATTCCTTAATTTTAAACCATAATGAAGTGACAAAAATGACACCTGCGCTGACATCCCATGCTCCAAACTTGCACTCCATGTCACCAATATAACGATTTTGAAGCTCATTTGATTTAATATGTAGATCTATCTAGCAGAGGCAGTTCAGCCGCAAGTTCATGACAAAGACCACTAAGTTACAGTGGCCATAATTTAGCAAAGAAACAAAACTACTATTTATATCATTTCTGAGAGTAAGTTGAATTTCATTTATTTTTTAGACTAGAATTGCTGAATTTGTTGAGGGAAATATGAATTAATTATTCCCCTTAAAAAATTATACTTTATTATCTTTAAACTTAGAAACTTTTCTAGTTACCAACTAACCAATGTATTCTACAGATTTTGTGTGCATGTCAAATTATTTATAAGCTTTCAGTCAAGTAATTTAACCATTAGTTTTATGTGAATATACATAAAAATGTATTTTCATTAGAGTACTCATTGCAGATATTAGATGGTACTTATGTATTATACCATTTACCAATCTTGCTTATCAAAAGATGTTGCTATAAATGCAGTTATATCAGTGAACAAGATGGTGTTTGTACATGTGCTGGAACAGTTTTCCACTATTGGCTACATATCTCTACATTTGGCAATGTCTTTTGATTTGACAACTTAGCTGATGAAATAGTACACAAATATCCAAAAAGGAAATAAAATTAACTTTTTATTTACTTACACAACATTTTTAAGGCCTTTTGTCTGTCTTTGTAAAATTGACATCATTATCAGTGATCTGTAAAATAGAAATTTTTCATATGAATTTCTAATTTCTCTAGAGCTTCAATCAAAACAAAACTGAGTTGCAGATCTGTTATTATATACTCAAAGAAAAATACAAATATGAAATCAGTACATCTCTATTCCAAAATTTTAATGATCAACAAATTAATTTTTATACAAAAACAATTCAAACTGCAACTTTTTTCCCTTGCATGGGAATCAAATTTGGCATCTGTTATCTATCATCAAATGAAAGGTGCATTCATATAAGTAAACAAAAAATCAAAATAAATGTAAAATCTATAGGATATCATTTGCAGTCTCTAAACTGAGTTTAAACCAATTGCTACTAAATGAGTTTACTTCACTTTTAAACAATGATGCAAACAGATGTAAGCAACAAAATGAAATCTATTATCAAATCAATGGCTACTAAAGAAAAAATCAATAAACCTTATAGTTTGTAATCATGGGAAGGGAAAATATTTGAAATTTCTTTCAAAGGGTTTCGACACTAGATATAAAAGCTAAATTTATAAAACAATGTCTTGCAACTAATTTCAAGAATTTTTTTTTTCATTTAATGTTCATATTTTGTTCTAAATTTCAATTGTTTTCATGTCTCATTAAATTTACCTTTCCACCCTAAATATAAATACATATTTTTAAGACATGTTAAGTCAAGCTAATAACAATTTTGCTTAAAAATTTTGTTACTCTGCATTCATATTAATTTTATTCATTCAGGATTTAAACACGCTACTGAAACATCAAAAACTTTAAACACATTAAATTAAAGGTTCAATTAATGCAATATGTTATCGAAAATGTTATAAGGAGTAAGTAAAAGTATCTTAGATCAGTGTTCCACAACCTTTTTATCGCTTTGGAATGGTCAACGTTTGATAATTTTACCGTTACCTGCTGAGGGTGGGACAAGTTGATTGTTTATATTTTAGATTGTTTTGATTCAACAATTTTTAATTTAGTTACATTTAAATATGACTTCAGAATAAAATATAGTTACACCAAAAATGAATAAAAGTGATTTAACGTGGAATATAAAGTGACTTCCATGGAAAGTTGTGCAAATCCGAAAGAAATGCACCACTTGAAATAAAATGGCAATAGTTTAATGTTCTTCAGGTGGCCCGGCCCCATTCGATCCACGGACCGGGGGTTGCGGATCACTGTCTTAGATTATATAATGATTCATAGTGTGAAACAGTCAAAATAGTTTTAAAGGTTTGTAATTCTTGATGGGCAAACAGTGCACCCACACACAGTAATCTTCTAGTTTCAAACAAATTAAGGAGTACAACTAAAGTATTTTTAAAATTATTAGTTACAATTTAATACTAAAATTCATCATAACAGTTAAATGTACTCATGCAAATAATTCACAATTTAAAAAGAAAAGTTTTTGCATAAAATCAATAAAAAGGGGTAATCAGAACCAATATTTAGCAATGTTAAAATCAATAATTTAGGAATCCTATCAAAGTCATGTTAAGCTTTTCTTTCTACAGAAAACCTTTTTGTAGTTTGTCTTAATCGGGTACAAATTTTGCCAAAATGGGCACTTTTAGCAACACTAAAAATATATTTAATTTTTCTGAATTATTATTAAAGATCACATGGATAATCACAAGCAATAGTTCCAGTTGTGGATATTTAGTTTAGGGTTAATAGCATTACTCTGCAATTTATACCCAAGCGAGATTAACAGAAAAATATCAATTTTTTGGCAAAAAGATTATTTTTTTAATTTTTATTTCATATATTATATTTATATAGGTAAAGATCCACACCAATGTGAACACAATTTTTAACCTGACTAAAAAAAACATGGATATATTATTCTAGAATTTTTTTCTTTTTTTCATCTTGCTACTATGATTATTATTGTATAAATTAAAGTGCACAAATTAGTTTTGAAGAAAGGTAATAAAACAAATATATGCTTTTTCCCTAACATATGCCCTCTAACAGTAATTATACTTTCACAAAATGTTAGTTGCAATTAATATATCAAATATACTTGTAAACCTCTTTAAAAAAAGTAAAATATCATGTATTTATAAATATTCTAAAAAATTTAACTGAACATTGTATTTAAGAAGCAGAAAGATAAATAATATTTGCATTTATTAAATTATATGTTCTGTCTTCTGTTAACTTATAACCTTTAAACACTTCTTTGAGCCCTATAAACTTCTGACATATAAAGATATTTAAATTTCAGAACTATTAGTCTTATATAAAAAAAATTGGCTTCCCATAAAACAAACTTTACACACACACACATAAAATTTATTAAAAACTTCTCATTTACTAAAATTATCTTACACACATATTCTTCAAGCAACTCAATGTAATAATTAATCAATATTTACTCAACAATAATTGACTTTTAAACATTGCAATGAAAATTAAAATAAAGATTTTAATCTGTCATGGGTTAAAAAAGAAAGAAAAATTATTATCTCAGGATAAAGCAAATAAAAAACTTATTTTACAACAAATGCATTTATTTATTTTTCTTAACATTGCACATACAATGAAAGCTATTAGCCACAGATCTCTACATTTCTAATCCCAATAATGTATTGGAATATGCTGGCACCTCACTCTCCACATCCACACCAGACCAATATGTGGACTTTAAACGGTGACAAATTGAATATGTGTGTATGCACCAATCTTGTTATAAAACTATTTAGTAGAATCAGGAATGAAATATACAGTTCAAAAGAAAAATTCAGCCACAAGCTCTTAATTATGACCACTCAGCTACTGTAGCTTTTATTTTTAAAAATTGGCTTTTTCAACTTCTGCTGTGCAAAAATTGAAAAGGTGGAATAAATTTACTCTTGAAAAATTGTAGGAAGAAATTATCACATTTGTTCATTGAAATTAAAAATACTATCTTTACCCTTTTTTTTTTAACCTTATATATATAATGACAAATTGTTGAAGAATGAAATTTAAAAAATAGTTTTTTCAAATAAAGATAAAAACTATTTTCTTTTTCAAATATTACCTTTATTTTTAAAAGGGAAACCATCAACTCATTTAAAATTAGAAACAAAAGCTTTAAGGGCATAAGAGCCTATAAAAAATGTTTAATTGTATGCAAAACAATAGGAGAAAAGAGGTACTAATCTATTAGCCTCACCACAGCAAAATTGGCCCCATGCAAATCCTGTCATGATACAAAACAATAAGATTTTCACATCTTTTACATGGAAAAAATGTATCAGTCACAGACTTTGGTGGAAAATAGCATGTTTCGTGTGGCACCAATTTGGCTATAATGATGCTAATACATAAGCAACAAAAAAAAATTATACACATTATATTAAAATAATGATTCCTAAATTATGGCACCTTGGGGAGCCATGGCACATTCGCAGGAATGCCACAGCATTTTACAAAAATTTATTTTTTACTCAGAATTAGTAATATTTTTACTATAGATGAGGTACCATAAGAAAACCTTAGTTCAAAAATGGTATCACAAATTTAAAAAAAATTGAGAATCACTACATAATAATGCTTTTAAAAAATGTATCAAAAATTAATACAAATTTCTTACTCATTTTTGCACAATTAATATTTAAATAAGCTAACATTTAAGTTTTAGTGTCATTTTATATTCAATAATGAAAAAATTCAAAATTTTAAATGTTAGAAAACATTGGTATATAGTAAATACATAAAATTGAACTGAATAAACAAAAATGCAAACATTTCAAACAGTTACACTAGGAAGCAAAATGTATGACAATACTTGACATACCTGACAATACTTATGTATGAGGATAAGCCCCATAAAGCTGCACCAGCAGTATAAAGAAGATAACTATTAGCTTTCATTAGACGCTTTTCTGCAGCCCATGCAACATGTTCTACAGGGTAATAAATTTGATCCAGCAAGTTTTTCACCACTCCCAATACACGCATTAAAATAGTCTTTTCCTATGAAAAAGTTATATAGGAAATATTAATCAAAAATAGAATATATAGCAGATAAAATACTACAAAAATATAGAAAAATCTCATTAAATGTTTTTCATTAAAAGTTTAATTGCTTCGTAAACATACAAAATGAAATCAATAAAAATTCAGCCATTGAAATTAACTATATAGTGATATATTGTTACTTACTTACTTAAACTTTAAATACAATTCTCAGGCTAAAAAATCTTACAGCCTACTTTAATCCTAAATTATTTGAAACAAAATTCTTCTGGATAAACTTTACAATGTCTTTATGAAGAATTAATTTTTTTAAAAATGTGGATGCAAAAAAAAGATTTTACAATTAAAGTACAGATGACATAACAAGAAAATAAATTTAGCAATTAATTACTTGCTTAACATATAATTAACTTTTTAATTTCTTTTTGAAAATAAAACAAAATTTAATTAGTAAGTTAAAGGATATTGTTTAAGAAGACTGTTGTTTCAAAAATAATGATTCCTCTCCAAAAAATGTAAGACTAAGGCAAAATTTGTATTTAAAATATTAAAAAATTAATATATATTTTCAAAAAATTCTTATATCAAAAGTAAAAAATTTTTAATAAATTTTATAGTTATACACAAAGTTAACTTTTGTTTTCACAAGGATTTTATGATATTAAAAGCATCTATAAAGACATTGCATGACAAAATACTAATATTGTGTTTTGTTAAAATTTCATACTTAACTTAAAACTTCATAAATATGCCAATAATAATTTTTTTAATCTTAGTTCAAGCATTCTGAAATAACATTTAAAAAAATTATTATCCTGATTTTTCATAAAGTTTCAAAAATTTTTGAATTATGACACTAACTTGGTTTTTACAAATATTCAATTTAGCAGAAAATGCATTTAAAAATCAACAGCTATCTGTAACACAATTACAGATAATACCTAATATTTATTGCTAGCAATTTATTTTAGTGTAAAAATAAAATTAATTAATTACATGCTAGGATTTGTTATATTCCTATCTATATACAGCGATCAATATTTATTGACAGCTCAGCAACTTATTTTAGTTATCACCAATAAAATTGCACTTTTTATAAAACATTCACTTTCTTCCGGTAATAATTTGCAAACCACACAACAAATTTTATAATTTAAATATAATAAAAGTCCATCTTTGCATATTATTTTCAACTTGATGCTTATGCACATTTCTATACAATACTGTGTACCTAGGGCCACCCCATTTTATTTGAATAATATTTAGTTCTAAGTTTTATAACTCAGTTGGGGGTGAGTGACAACACCAATTCCTACTTTGGCATTCATTTTGAAGTTTTGCAAAAGAAAGCTGTGGTAAGTTATAAATGAAAAACAGTTTTACATGGTCTAAAGTAAAATTTTGCAGTTCATTTCTTTTTATTGTTGTACAATGATAAGTCAAATATTTTTCTTTAAATTCTAGAGTACATAATTTTTTTTTTTTTGTAACTAAGTACTAAATTAGATTTTAAATAAATCCCCTTTCCATCTGGGTTTTTCTGCAGAAAATATTTTGTATGAAATTACCTAGTCTTGTACCTAGGGCCATGGCCCTAGGTACAATTGTAATTAATATTCTTTGTTATTACTTCATTAAAAAAAGTTTTTATAATATAAGGAGGAAAGTGGCCTTAATTATCTGAACCATTTTGATTTAGTCAAGTTTTTTATTATAACTGGATGTTATTTAAATGAGAGGAGTGTATATTTTCTGAAACTTTCAATATGCTTGATTTATAAAAAAATATGTTTCCTACCATTATTGTTATTATTCAGGATTATTATTTTGTTTACACAAACATAAAAATTCATTTAATAAAAAAATTCTTTATAATTATAGAAACAGAAGCATAATTCTAAATTTCTAATAAACATAATTCTCGAAGTAAATCCAACAAAGGTGGCCGAAAACCAGGGAGAGGTAGAATCTTGACTGACACTCCAGAAAATGAAGGAATCAAAAATATGTTATTAAAATTGCCAAAAAAAAAATTCGTGGAAAAAAAAAGAAAAAGAAAACTTATTAAAAAACCTGAGTTTGAAATTAAGGCAACTTCATCCAAAGAATTATCAGATACTGAAGATTCTCATTCCACTGATGATGCAATTCTACAGTAGCTGATGTAAGAAATACTATTGAAAAGGAGGGGGGGGATTTTTGTTTAACAAAAATACAAGGCAAAAAAACTTAACATTTTTATGTAGCAGAAATAATAGATGTTAAACACTATAGTGTTAAATTTCTGAAGAATATTGCTCGTTCGAATAAGTTTCTTTATCTTAAAGAAGAAACTTATGAAATTGACAACAGAAATATTGTGTTCAAATTGCCCAAACTACAATCTGTTGGTGCTTCAGAGCGACTATGTATACAGCTCACTTTTGTAAACAGTTTTTTAAATTATAATGTTTAATGAAAATACATGTAATTCATTAATAATTTGGCTCATTGCAAATTAAATAGTTGCATGATAAATCAATATGTTAGCTAATATTGATTCTCTTATTAAATTCATGTGTATATGTTTGTTTTCTATTGATTGCAGAGCAAAACCTAAGTTCCAGGGAAAGGCCCTAGGTACAGCAGCTGCTGGCCCTAGGTAAAATGACATTGTACCTAAGGCCATTTGTGAATTTTTTTAAAAAACCTTTTATTTCACAGAATTTATTTTAAGTACTTATATTAACTCCTATTGGATGGTAGTTAGTATAATGATGAATGCATATCAGTTTCACATTTTTAAAGAGGCCAGTGGCTCTGTTTTTGTGCATTGAAAAAAAGTGGCCCTAGGTACACAGATCTCCCCTAGTTTCTTATAATAGAGCAGAAAGTACAGGTAAAATATTCTTAAATTTCTGTCAAATATTACAGAAATCTAAAATATATTGAAATTCCGAATAATTTCAAAACAAATATGCATACAAAAAAAATAAGGAAAATAGGATAAAGTATATTAAGTTTCTAATGGCACAATGAAATGATTAATTTTATGGTCAAATATATTAAATCTGCTGCAGCATATCATAAAAAAATTCGTGTCAAATAAAATGATAAATCAGAAAGTTCACATACCTGTGATCCAAGACCATAATTTAATGTGAAATGAAGCATAGGAAAATCATCAAAAAGACGCATAATTAATCTACAGTAACTGAGTTCTTCGCTAATAGTTTTGAGTTTACGTGAGGTGTTTCCTCTTGCATAACTACTTAAATACAGTGACAAATAACTCGCAGTACGAATAATACTATCCCGACCACGATGAGAATCTAAAAGTTCAATAATAGAGTTTATTTTACCTCCTTCAGCCATGTTTATAAATTAAATAAGTACTCAATAATTACTTCACTTTCGCTTTTTAAAGTTTGTTTCTCTTTTACTGAAGGTGACGGTCACAAATACAAACGGTTAAAGGTACGCTTTAAAAAAAAATCAATTCCATCTGCTTTCATAGATAAAACATGTAAAGATCTCTGAGAAGGCAAAATATTAATTATCTGTTATTTTCTATTTTTGAATTCATTGTTTACTGAATAATGGTTGAATGTGGTGATTAACAATCAACAAAAAATTACCAGGAAAGATACATTATCCCTTTTTGGGGAACTCTTCAGTATTCGAGGTTTTTAACCAGTTCAAAATACGCCAAGATCACCAAACAGAGCGAGTATCATTCAAATGTGGCTATCGTCTTTAAATCTGGCCCCACAGATTTAAACAACCAGAAGAAAGTCAGAAAAAAAAGGTGGAATGCGGTTCTT
>BMAV01012071.1:0-31242 GCA_019973955.1 Trichonephila inaurata madagascariensis
ATTAATATCACGTTTACTTTTAGAAGTTCCAAACCATTTTGAAGAATGAGTCATCTATGTATTTTATATTAAATCAGAGGGTTCGTGTAATTGATGCTCTTCCTCTAAGACATGAGCATTTACCAGTTCAAAAAACGTAATCCTTTACTTTGCGAAGCATCGAATTCATCTATGACCAGGTGTTAATTTTAATATCCCCAAAAACAAAAAATTTTACACACAAACTCTCATCTTTTCACTCTAAATAACCCAAGTTCAGATTTGCTTAATCGCATCAGGGCCAATGTTAAATCAACAAAATTTAACTAGAATAATTACTCAAAGATTAGCCGAACATTAATTTAAGTTATAATTATACTCCGTTTCCCCTTTAAAGGGCGGCTGGGAAGGGTACGATGCCCAATTTACAGCCCAGGGTTACTCGGGGAGAAGAGTGTGACTATAACAAATAAAATTCTCCATATTTGGCGACAAAAAAAAAAAATGCCGAAAAACTGTTTTTTAAAAATTGTATGAGGTTTTTGATAATAGTATAACCCTTTTTTATTTAATCGGGTTTTAAGGGTTTGCATTTCAATATGTTTAAAAATATTGATTAATTAATATCAAGTCGCAAACAAATGGCGTTGATTTGGCGCGAATACTTTGGAAGAATTTTCTTGAAACCGGGTTTTTTTCAGCCAAATGTTGTTTTTGTCAGCCAAAAGTAAAATTGTTGTTTTCAACTGTATTCGTTCGGTAAAAAAGAAAAATTTTTAAAAGAGGGATTAACTTAAAATATTTTTTAAACCCACAATTTCTATAATACATGATACTTTTAAAAATTTTTTCTTTTCATTTGGCCTTTAAATTTCCCAAAAACTAGTTGGAACTCTTTTCAAGCGGATTGTTACTTCCCCTCCCTTTTCCCAACGCTGAACGGGTAAAAGAGTATACATTTATTATTACCATTTAAAATTTTACATTTACCAAAAAAATCAATGAGAAAACGCTTTAATTGAGAATGAGAACCTGGGTGGCGGCTGGGCGCATGTCATGGGGGGAGGGGGGGGAATTTTATTCTCCATAATGGCGTTATGGGGTGGAAGTTGGGTGGAAAAAAAACGCCAAATGGGCCCCGTCTCATTAAATTGTGAACCGAATCCGCAAATACTTGCCCCAAAAATACTACTGTCCTCGAAAAATTTAACTCTAATTTGGGTATTCCCAATCCGGAAAAACATTCCACAAGATTTACGAGGTTTTTTACCTCAACAAAAGGAAAAAAAGATCTTGACAGTCCCTTTTGAAGGGAAAGGCGACATCCGGTCAAGGGGGGTCATTAAAATACCAGAAAAAAAAAACCGCGCGTCCCCCTCCCATCAGTATGATTGGAAATAATAATTTTCTATAAGGAATAATTATATCTTTAATAAAAATTTTATTTATTTCACAAAGGGGTAATGAAATTTTTCTTCCCCAAAAATATTTATTTTTGGTTTTCAATTTGGGGAAAGTGGTTTGGAAACCGGGGCCTTGAAAATGGAAAACCCAAAGGGAGTTTCTTGGCCATATACATTTCTCCAAATCAAACTTTTAAAAAATTTAAAAAATTTCCTGCTTTTTGTACTTTTATCAAATCCCCGAAGGTGTTTGTGTGTGGGGTTTTCTATTTTTTTTAAAACAAACCCCCACTCTTTTCCCCATGTTTTTGGGAGTGTGTTTGGGTTAATTGAAATTGAATTGGGGTTTTTGAATCGAGTAAAATTGGGAAAATAATTTTCTATCAAATATTTATATTTTTAAAAAAAAAAATTTTTTTAGGAAGAAAAATGCAATTTTTTAAATAACTTTCCTTACATTAATATTTTGCTGGAGAGTGAATTTTAATAACTGCGTTCGGAATGTAACGCTCATTCGGCTTTTCACCCGTATTGGGAAAAACTTTTCCAACAAGATTTTTTCCCCCCCTAAAAAAAAATTTCGTGACTAAAAAGGAAATTTTCCCCCGGTTTTTTTTTCATTCTCGTCTTCCTTCTTGTATGCTTATTTAATTAGTTCATCTTCCCATGTGTATTTATTATTCAAGATGTATCAGTAGGAATAACTATAAAAAAATAATACGATATAATATTTTTGTATAACTTTATTCTTGTGTCATTATTGAATTTCTTTCTTTTTAGTTTTGAGAGCATGATATAATAAATAGATGCATTTATCACAACATCTCTAATTATGTATAAATTTAACATTTTTGTTTATATCAGAAATTAGTGTTTAAATGGGAAATTAGGGTTTTGTTTATTCTGTCAAATCTTAATTAACTTAAAAATGTTATTAATTACTTAACCTAAGGCTGCACACATTTTATACTAATGCATCGTTATTGTGTGCCCAACTGGTCATCTAATAAACTTGGCAGTCATACGTTTCGGTTTTTTGTTTCCCAAAAGATGAACATTTGATGCAAATTTCAAAAGAGACACACACACACATCACAATCCCTGGGACATTAAAAAATAAATCAGATGATATTTTAAGGTATTCGACTAAGTTCGGAACCGTGATTTTGCAAAAGCGAGTAAATGGATAATATTTATGATATTTAGCGTCAGTTAGATTAGACAATGTATATAAAATTGAGTTAAGAATTGTATTTCAATAAAAAATTATTTAAGTACAATATTTTGACAAAAAATGAACATAGAATGACACATTTTCAAAATATTCTCCTTTTGTGAAAAATGCCTCTATTATAATAATATTTTGCTTGTATTCAGCTCAGACCTCTGTACAGAGGCTTAACTAGAATTTTTGAAATGCATAACTTGGAAGTCGGTTTATCCATGTTTTACGAAAACAGAAGGGAGAAATTTTAAGAAAATACGCCGATAATTATTTCAAACGGTTGTAACTCTGAAAATAATGTGAATTTTTCAAAAATCATAGTTGCGCCTCTGTACAGAGGTCTGAGCTATATACAGGCAAAATATTAATACAATAGAAGCATTTCTTACAAAAGGAGAACACTTGGAAAAAAGGTTATTCTAAGTTAATTTTTTGCAAAATATTGTATTTAAATTATTATTTATTTTTTTTTTGTCATAATGGCCTTAAAACAATTTTATACATGTATTCTAATCTAAGTGACACTAAACATCATGAAAATTATACATTTATGCGCTTTTTTAAAATCATGGTTCCGAACGTAGTCAGATACCTTAACAGAAGAGTATGAAATTTAAAATACATACCGGGTTATTGCATTCATATAATATAAAATTCGAATGCTACGATTACAAATATAGATTTGTTGTAGATAAAAAAATCAATTTCGATTCTGAAAATGTCGAAGGGGCAAAATATTTGAGACTTCCAGATAGAGAAGGTTTAAAAATGTTCACAGATATATATTGTTATGAAAATCCTTTCAACGCAATATTTTATTTTTTAAATTTGTATATCGAAAAAATTCAAGTTAAAATATCTTAAAGTTGATTGCCAATTATCTTGCTTTACAACCATAACAGAATCATATCTGAAATTACATGAAATGTGGAACGTCTTGCATTCGTTTAATTCATCTTCTGTAAACTATAATACACCTGCATTTTCATTTTAAAAATATTCGTTACATTTGGCAATATATGCTTAAATAATTATTCAATATAGAGCAGAAATTTTATTGGCGATGGATAATCGAAAAATGAGGGAACAAGTTCGATATAAAGACTTTTTTGAAAAAATTGGCAATTTTTTTGGGGGGGAGGGGGGCACTTTTGTTGTGATGGGAAGTATAGAGTTTCAAAGTGTTATATTCCCTGCCCCCGCCACTCCCAAAAAACATGTAACATGGTAGCTTCCCCCTCTCCCCACCAATATTCCATGAAGATCCGTGCCTCCAGTAAATGGGGCTCCCCCTCACCTCTTTTAAGGAAAATGAATGGTGGTATTTTTTCTACTGAATCGTTTGGGTTTAATGAGTCATGTATCGGATAAATGTGTGCAGTGAAATGTAGACCAGAAAATGGGCAAATAATTCTAATGGTTACTATTTATATTTTACCCAATCAAAGTGTAAAGTAAATTATCGAATTCATTCGTAAAAATTTAGTTGCATGCACTGTGTGTGAAGCCGGATCAACTCTTCTGAACACAAATTGCCTAGTATTTTAAATGGAGATTTCATTGTAGATTTTTCAAGACAAATCAAAGCCTTTAGTAGATTTTTTAAAATCAAAATTCAATTTAATTATATCAAATGATCCAAATGAAAGCACGACTAAGTACGGAACAACGCTTGACGGAGTTTTTTTTTAGATATTTAAATAATTTTGAATCTAAAGTATTTATAACCTATTTCAGCTACCATAAAACTATTAGAATTCAATTAATCGACAAATATGTATATTTAGCAAAAAATATTATACAGTGGCGTAGTGTAGGGGGTGCCGAAGGGGCCATGGCCCCGGGCGGCATACAAAATGGGGCGGCGGCAAGCACCGCTATATTTAAATTCAAAAAATATTTCAAACTCCAAATCGTGTCCGACTAGGGATTGCAAAACCGAATACCGGTATTTTGAACTATTTGTACAGTTTGTAATACCGGTTTTCACAAGTTTAAACAGCTTACCTACAAATTTTTGAAATTATCTCCACTATATGTTCAGGAATCGCCAAAATAGCAAAATAGTATACGTTTTTGCTTTTATGTCTTCCTAATGGGCGAAATTAACTAGAGAGTGAATATAAAATTGCATTGTACAATTAAGAGAAGTGATAAAATATGTGAATCATCTAAGAAGGCGTGCCATAACTATCCTTTTACAGCTCACAGCGATATTGCACATGCGCAGGATTCATAGTCTCATTCGTATCTGGGAAAGGAAGGTTGTAGTTGTGAAGAAAGTGCGTAATATTTCGATATTTTTTCAAATTGGTGAGTTTGTTATTCACATTGCATTTGCATATCATACTTTAGAGTTCAAAATTTTTTTCAGATTCCTTATAAATTTACTCAAAAATAATAACCCATAATAATGAATAAGAATATCTTTAAAGAACATAAAAAATCATTTGTAATAATCTCGGTTTGGTTTCATTATTTATGTGAGGAAAAGAACATGGTGGTGCAATGTAAAAATGTTCAAGAGTTATTAAAGCAGTGTTTCTCAAACTGTGGGGCGTTCCCCCCTTAGGGGCGTGATAACTCTGCAAGGGGGCGCGAGCATATTGAAAAGTCGAAAACAAAAGGTTATTTAGAAAATTATTAATTTACTGAAAGTAAACAAAATACTTTCTGATATAATAAAATATAGAATACACATTTACACTGTTATAATACACTTATAAATGTATCAGTACTGTACAATGCATGTTTTATTTTTAATTTAACAATACTAAGTTAAGAACAAATTTGATAATTATCAGTGACCCCATGGGCTTGTATTAACACATATCTTGATAATTTGTACAGTTTATAATTAATTCCTTAACTGCCTGTTAAAAGTTACGCAATTCGCTCCCCTATGCCATCGTTTATCATGTAGACGAGCGTATTTTGATGTTTTTTTGC
Organism: Trichonephila inaurata madagascariensis; assembly: GCA_019973955.1. Taxonomy (NCBI): domain Eukaryota; kingdom Metazoa; phylum Arthropoda; class Arachnida; order Araneae; family Nephilidae; genus Trichonephila; species Trichonephila inaurata. The sequence goes on from BMAV01012071.1 coordinate 5,557, forward strand.
GGGGGAGGGGAGGAGAAAAGAAATGAGCAAAAATCCTCTGAAATAAGTAAATCCTTCGCAAACACTGTCAAGGTCCGTTTATTGCATTCTAAAGCCCTAGGAATAATTTTATGGGTCACACTGCACAGAAAAAAAATTGTAATTCAGAAAGACGTATATACGTCCAGAAACCTAATACCTTGGTTGAACGAGACGTTTATATACGTCGGTGGTACATAAGAGGTTAAAGTCGTGTTGTAGCTTTAGTGTCAAAGTATAGTATTATTGAATTCAATACATTGTTATTGTATGGAGGGAGGCGCGATGAAAATGATGATTGAATAGTGGGTCGCGTATATTGAAAGTTTGAGAAGCACTGTATTAAAGTGAATGGAGGAAATATAAGCGGACTCAATACGCATTTTAAACGAAATATGTTATAAATTTGTTAAAGATGAAAGAATCTAATTGCAATAAAGATACAAATTTAAGCCCAGTTTCTAAGCCATAGCCATCAGAGATTTTAGATTATTTTGAAGAAAAAAAAGATAATTTGGTTGAAATTATAAATAAAATGACAGCATTTGATGATTTGCCATTTAGAGTGTTTTGTACTTCTACTGAATTAAGAAAAGTACTATCAGAGGTTTTAAAAATCTACCAAAACAAGAAGAACTGTTTTAAACTACAGTAACGGTGTTCGCGATTCTTTGAAACACGAGCTAATACAGTTAAAAGTAAATGGTAAAAAATTTAGTTTTACATTTGATGAATAGACAAGCGTAAGAAATAGACGCTATTTAAATATAAATATTCACATTCAGAGAAAAAATTGGGGGAATATAGGACACACATTCCTCGGGAGGTATGTCAGCCGAAAAATGCTTAGAATGCGCATTAATCTAAATTAGTGAAATAAAATTGACAAATAAAACAAAGAAGCACTTGTGTTTTCTTTCTTTTTCTAAATTTTCTACTACCAGTATTGAAACCGGTATCCCGGTATTAAGATAAAAAAAATACCGAATACTGGTATTGAACTTTTGGTCCGATATTGCAATCCCTACGCTTGCCCGACGAAACTGACAGAAACGGGTGAAAGCTTTTATACACGCACAGATGCGGGACGTTTATTAGTCGCTATGCAATCACATTCGTTTTTATGTTACTTAGGCTTCTGGCAACCGGTACTATGTGAAGTCCATGACTCTCAAAATTATTTGCTAACATAAGGACTAAATATTCATCAATGTGCTAAAAAAATACGGGCTTTACAGACCATATTAGAAGCAAAACGAGAGGAATTCGTGGATGACGCTTTAATACATGCTGAAAGTTTATGTGAAGAGCTTGAAATTTCTTTTGAACCTCCAAGACGAATTGGGAGGAAGCATATATTTGGCGACGGAAATAAAGAGGATCAGTTATCGTACGAAGATGACTTTAGGCGAGAACAAAGTTTTCTTCGACAGACAAAGTAACAGCTGAAATTCGAGAAAGATTCCAACAGTTGCCGAATCTAGTGCAAAGATATGCTTTTTTCAAGGCCTGTAGTGATATTGAGCATGTACGAACTTAACTTAGATCTCAAGCTCCTCAAGACATTAATAAAGAATTCTAACTTGAGCTCGTACGTCTACAAGCTTTCGTAGCTGCAACAGACCCGGGCTGTACAAAATAACTCATGAGGTCCCGTTCTCTGGGTTTATTAAAATATATTATTGAGTCCAAACTTGAAGATGGCTAACCAAACATTGTCATAATGTTGAGAACTTTTTAACATCTGCCATCAGTAATGCTAGTTGCAAGAGAAGCTTCTCTAAGCTAAAATTCATCAAAAATTACCTCAGATCGACTATGTCCACGTTAAGGCTAACAAATTTAGCTATTATGGCAATTGAACATGCATATTGATATGGACAAAAGATTTTGTAATGAAAAAAAACACGAAAAGGGCATTTTTAATCAATAAAAAATTTTAAGCTGCTTTTTTTTTTTTTATACTAATTTTCTTGACTAAAAATTAAAATAGAGGGGCGGTGAAAGCCCACGCTACGCGACTGATTTTATGAGTACAGACACATGATTAAATAATTTTATATGACAATACTAATATAATATCCCCCCTTATTTTTTATTCACCTAACTAATCACTGAAATAACATTACAAAATTTGAAGTTATCACTTCTATCGTGTGGTCATAAGCAACACATTTTTTTTATCAAAAGTATTTATTCTTGTTCAATTTGGAGAAGAGTGGATACAATAGACTTATGATAAGTAAAATATAACACATATACTTGTGATTTCAAAGTATTTAAAAACCGTTGAAAAACAGCGTCATTGACAGTACCACTGTTAGTTGTCGAAATATTTCGATTTGTATTCATTTCGAGCTTTAGTTCATGTCAAAAAAGCTAAGAGCGGCTCAACTTCTGGCAAACTGAAGTTAACGTTGAAATCACCACTCAAAATTATGGGAAGTAAGTGATAGTTTGTTTTTAAAAGAGTAGAACCATACACACACACACACACACACACACAAAATATATATATTATTTTTTTATATATATATATATATAACACACCGGGAAAATTGAAAAAAAGGGGAAAAAAGGGGAAGCGGTTTGGAAAGGGGAAACTTTGAAAATAAGTACAGCGTAATGTGATATCAAATGATCCAATTTTTTGTCCCAATACGATGCTCATCCCGCCAAGGTGGCGCTACAATCGGGAAAAGAGGTGTTTTTATGTTAAAAACGCAAATTCGAAGATTCATGCGTACTTACCCCCCCGATTGTAGGAAGATTTTGGTGCGAAACATGCCAGGTAAACGGGCAAAAGGGCATTTCCCAGTTGCGGGGTTTGAGGGGCCCCCGTCATCGGGCTAAAAAACTGCAGGCTGGTCGACGCGCCTGTTGCTGGGCAGGTGGTTTCGCCCGGAGTGTGCCGTTAGAAATTGTTGGGTGCAGTGGACACGAGGGTACCCACGCGGGGAAAAAACCGGGTCGGGAGCGACCGGGAAGACCAGGGGAGGAGAGGATCGAAGGATCATGCGGCAACCTTGTGGGACCCCACAGTGACCGTTCAATGATACGAGCAGACGAAAACGAAACAATTGTTCCAAAAACAATTTCCAAACACCTTGCAGAATAAATCTTAAATCCAAGTGCCCTTTCCGTGCACTCCCTTTCACTGGAACATTGGCAACTGCGTCTACAGTGGTCCCAAAACCAGATCAATGTGGAATGTCACAGATTGGCAAAAGGTTGTGTTTAAGTGATGAATCCCGGTTTGTTTTGGGGACAGATGATAACCGTGTACGGGTGTGGGGGGCCCCCCTGGTGAGCGGTACAATTCCCCCACTGTTCTACGTCAACTGCCCCACAGCTGGTGTAATGGTCGGGGGGGGCCATAGCCATGACAGCCGGTCCATTTTTAATTTTGGATGCGTGGAACCTTAACGGGTCAACGTTACGTTGATGATTTCTTCGACCCCAATGTGGGGACCTTTCCTAAATGGTTTCCCGGGGGCAATTTTCCAGAAAGATAATGCTCGCCCGCATACAGCAAGGATTTGCTAAAAGATTTCCCTACCATTTTCGGACTCTTCCATGGGGCCCTACTCCCCAATTTGCCCCCAGGGGCACAAGGGGGATCAGCTAAAACGGCAGATGCCATCGTGTCACACTGTCCATGATTCATGATTTAGAGTTAGCTGTTCAAGATTTGTTAGCCCATCTGCATAAGGTGTCTAATCAACTAAATGGACCGTGTGGCGGCAGGGTTTGCAGCTGGGGTTCCAACCCCTATTGAAGTTCCCCAGTATTTTTGTCGTTGCACACCCTGTATTCGTTTAATTGTCTTGTTTTGAGATAAATGAATCTCTATCTGTGTCATTATGTATATTAAATTTCATTTCAATCCGTTTCTTTTCCGGGTCGCTATTTTCAATGTTTTCCCTGAGTGTATATTTTCTTTGGTATATCGAAAAAGGGGTACAAAAATGCAGGAAATTTTTTAATTTCTTTTGAACCTTTTTGGATTCGGAGAAATGTATACGGCCACCCAAAAAATTCTGTTTGTCCTTTTTCAAGTCTATTGTATCCATTTTCTTTAAATTGAACAAGAAAAAATATTTTAGGAAAAAATTAACCTTTGTGTTAAATAAATAAAATTTTCATTAAAGATAAAATTGGTTATTGGGGTCTGTTTGCTATAAAACGGCGACGGGAAATTTTAACCTCAAAGTAAAAAAAAGCAGAAAAAATATTTATTCGAATAATTCTTATTATTTTTTACTCGTATATTCTTAAGAAGGATGAACTTTTCAGACACTTAAAAATAAATAAAATTATTAATATAGTTTACATTTTTAAAAATTAACCTCAGATTTCTTACACAACGAGTCCGAGATTTTGACAATTGAGTATAAGGATCGTAAGTTTATCCAAAATAAGAATTCGAATATTTTAAAATGCTAACTAACAATAAAAAAAAACTACCTTCTAGTTTTGGGACCGGGCGGGGGGGGTAGTGAGGAGGCACTAATCACACGAGTTGGACCTCAATGCGATGGTAGCGAAGAGACACCATCACACGCACTCATTGGTCAAATCAAAAAGCGCGCGCTTACGTCACTTCCTGTTACCCACTTCCGTCCCTTTTGACGAAATCATTTCAACAAAATTCGGCAATTGAGTGAAAGAATTTTACCATCAACAACGAATTAAATTAAAATCGGGGATACAGTTTGGTGCTGCAGCTAATCTATCATCACCATCCAAAATACAATTACATCACTGGATAGCTAAGGGAAAAAAAGGGAATTCATTACTTTAAAGAAGGAATTGGGGGGGAAAGGCCGCCTTTTTTGAGGTCATTTTGCTGCGTATCGAGATTTTCATGTAGTATAACTTTTGACTCGGAGAAGCTACGATGTTCGTTTTAGTGTCAATAATCAGCTCTCATCAAAATCTATCGATAGTATATAAACATTCGTGTAAATGGGGACAGTGAATATAATAAGGTGTTAAAATAAAAAAATGTTGCTTGGAATGCCACAAGATAGAAGTGAAACTTCTTTGGCGACGTTGGCCGTAAATGTAGGAATACATCTAATTATAAAAAAAATGGGGGGGAAACCTTTTTTTTAATCAAAAAAAATTTCAAAACTTCATTTTTGTATGAAAAAATTTTTTTAAGTTATATTTTTTGGGCAGTAGGGAAAAATGATGAGAGTAAATTGTTACTAAGGGCACTGATGGAAACTTGGCTATATGGGTGCGATTAAGGGGCCCCCACATTCATTTTGATATTTATGTGCTTTTTGGTCCCGGGCAGGGGGGGGGCCGCATATAAAAATATCAATCTTCCGGGGTTTTTCCTATAGGGGAGAAATTTTTTTAAAATGCCACTTTTTTGGGGCTATGGGACTGATATTTGGGGAATCTAAAACTATTGTTATAAACCATATCTATTGGGGTGCATCCCCTCCCGGGGAATTTTCACAACTTTTTGGTCAATATCTCGGCAACCCCCCCTCACAGTCCATTCTTTCCTGGTTTTTCGTCCCTCTCTATTGGGTTTTTCCAGTTATTATAATTTCATGCTCATATGGCTATTTCTCCCATAGTTTTTAATTATTTTGAACTTTTTAAATTTTTTAAATTTGTTTAAATTCACAATATCTTAACTCCTGTTTGAGTCTCGGACTTGAGATTTGAACCAACTGTTACACTCGTCGAGACCCATCTAGTCATCAACTTCATTTTCATTGTGTAGGCATGGGGAGGGCTTAAGCTTTAAAATATCATGCCCCAATTTTTAATCCCCTGGGGAAATAGAAAAAAATTTTACCCCCCCTAAAGGAATTGAGCTTGGGACTTGATTTCTGAAGGTCCCCCCATACGGGATTTGGTAGTTTTAAAGTGGAATTGGGCCCCCCCGGTGCCCCTTTACAGGGGTTTTCCCCAAATAATAACTCGAATCATATGCTACCTTTTTTCCCACCGCACCGGGTAGATTCGATTTTTTTTCCCCATGAGTACCTAGATATATTTTTTAGGACAATAGCCCCATTTCTTCATCTATATTTAACATTTTAAAATTATTTTAAAGTTTTAAAATTTTTTAAATCCCGCATAACTTTGAGAATTTTTGAGCTTCGTTAATGAAACTCGGACCATAAGTTATCCTAGTTCAGCTCTTTCATGTGTTATAATTCGTGTGTAGATTGTGGGCCTAGTGTTATCACTAAAATTAGAATCCCTATGTTATTCCTATGAGATTCGATCTTTCGTGGACAACACACGATATTACAGACTACCATTCGTCCTTGGCCCAGCTTGCCCTGTTCAAGATTTTTAGAAAAATTTTTATCTTCTTACGCCAAAGAAGTATAACTTCTTACGGTGCGTACATAAGTACACACACTTTTTTTTTATTCAATTTTCACCATCATCATTTTCCAAGAAAGAAACAATAAGGGTTTTTGGTAACTGAAGTGGGGTATGATAATCCCCGATTTAGTCGATCAAGAAAAAGGAAAAAAACTGCATCAATCGTAGTTCCTTGTATTCCCTTTTCTAGCATCAATATTTTTTTGTCAAATTCAGTGTCCGTTCCCGGGAATTTAATATGGCTTTTTTCCCTTTGGGAAAATTTTTCGAAAAACTCCAGTTAAGATAATTTTTTTAAAGTAATTTAACTGAGACTTTTCAAAATTTTCGCTCTTTTATTCTTGAATTTTTGGAAGTTCGTAAACCAGTCCAACTGATTTTGTTGGGGCTCATTTTAAAAAAACCCTTGGTTTCCCCAGGTTTTCTAATCATAGGGAAAAACCTCCGCTCTGAAATACTACTTCGAGTTTGGGGAAAACCCTTCGCGAAAAGCCAGGGTTATTTTCAATGCAGCAGTTAATGAACTCTTCTGATCCAATCTGTTGACTCGAATAATATTTGCTTTTTTACCGACGTGTTTGAAGGCAACTGTAAGTGAATATCGAACTCTCAATCGCATGATTTTTATTGCAATATAAAGCAAATGCTGTGGGGTCACTCCATGACGATCAACACGTCTTAATTCACGTGACCCTCAACTAACTAACTTCCCCGAAGTTTTAAAATGACCCCAAAAAATTTCTGGAAAGGGGAAACTCATCCCGCATCAAATAGCAAGCCCTTTTTTTAAATTTGCTTCTGCACGGAAACATTTTACGAAGTTTTTTTCTCTTCATTCCATAACAATATTTCTTACTGGGCTGTAAGTCTCTCTTTAATAGTTATATTTTCAATGATTTCATCTCGAGGAACTTGAGACGCACTCTGGTTGAAATTGAAGAAACTATCCGAATGCAACTTCATATATTCTGTACAAGGGAGTAGCTACTAAATATTGCAAACATTCTTTGATGGTTCTTTTATTAACCAAACCCATTAGTTAACTAGTTTTATGAATTTTCCTCCGTTTGATGCGAACATTGACATAGTAGTCATCATCAACATTCCGGGGCAATCGATTGGCTATTGTATTGACAGATACTGGAACATTGATTATTTTCCCTAATATTCCAAACTGACCGTGTACATTTCTCAATCGCCTAATTTGCATAAAAATGTATTTGTGGCAAAATGAGTCTTTCTGATACCAAATCTAAAGTCGAAAGATGTACTCGAATTTTTAGGTATACAAAACCATTATATTTTGATAAACTATACTTTGGTATATTTAAACTTTGTCGGCAATTGTAGCATGCTTTAATGTCCTCTAAATTAATTCCCGGTAAAATAATTTGTAAAATGTTTGTGTGTGTGTTACTGTGTGTGTGTGAGTGTGTGCGTGCTCAGCTACATTTCTCAAAGCATCTCTAAACCATAATCTATCACAAATCGAACACCCGCGACCGAAAGGGTTATTAACGAATCGCTTTTGAAACTCTTTGTGAGCATTTTTCGTAGCGTAACATTTTTGTAACGTAATACAGAATTTATTATCGATTCACATGCATTAGTTCCAACACGCACTAGACTTGTTGAGGGCTCTGTACTTGTTGATGGCACAGGGTGGTTCACAAAGTCCGTATTAATCTGTGCTGTCATTAGAAGAATCTTAATTGTATTCCCATCATCTTCATTAAACTCTGCATTAAGAGAGTATTTTGCAATGTTTTTTTCTGTGCTCGATATTCTTTCACGTGCTTTGATGGAAATTTGGCAAAACACTTGAGAAATTTGCACTATTCTTCTGGGGTTTTTTTTGTCCCTTTTCCAACTGGATTTGCTGCTTTTTTTTTCACGAAACTCTTTTCCTCTTTGTGCATTTGATTTAGGCATTCTGACTATAATTCATAATAATTCAACACAAATGAATATTTAAAAAAAATTAGCCACCGAATACATCGCCATGTAACCAACAATCTAAGGAAATATTTCAAAAAGGCACTCTTTTGCAGCAAGAGCTATTTTGTCTACACCGTAATGCACACACTGCAACACATACAACCACTGATAGATGTTCCCAGGTCTGGGGGAAAAGGAAGGGTTGTGGGAAGTCGACCAATTGGAGAGGAGGTTAATAATTCAACTTTTTCATGGATATGACGCAAGTCAAGTGGTGTTCCCGTTCCATTTTCCTCCTATTTGCTATCTCCTCAACATGGCAACAATTCGGGGGTTGGGAAAGGGAACGACTAATTCCGTTCGGTTTTTCACCCTAACGCAAAACTGGGCAAATTTCTCATTCACTTTTGCGCCTAAAGAAGTTTCACTTCAAAAAGTATTATCAAAAATATATAATGTTGGCCTATACGCGTCAAAAAGCCAAATCCAAATGCAGAGATCGAATACGGTTGAAAATGGCTTCCCAAGAGCAATCGAATGGTACCAATAAAACACTATATGACCGAGTCAAGCAGAGCCAGGTGCGTCAAAGAATGAATGCGGCCGAGCGGATTAACAACGGTGCCAGTACATCTGCAGCTAGGGAAGTTGAAATTATGCAAGTGGATAGTGAAATTTCTTTTATATTGACACCGGACTGTGTAGGCTTCGGTTGTGTACGATCGTTATTTATATCGTTGATACGCAGAAGCTAGTGCACGTTTCACTACGACGTTTGTCAACAATCCATTCGGACATAAGTGGGATGTGTATGATTGTCGATGGTTCCTGCTTTCATTGAAGCCAACAAAAGGAAAACACTTATCACTGCTTAACCCTTTCAGGACCATGATCACACATTTGTGATCAAGTTTTTCTCCCTCAAGGGCCTAAGGTATCATATATGTGATTGCGCTTTCCCTGCTCTAAGGTATATGATCATAACGGTGAGATCTAAGTTTTGAACGTTTTAATGTTAATTTTTACAAAACATTATATGACGGTTAAAGCTCATTTTTTTTTTCGAATAGTGTTTCACAAAATTTTGAACTTTACTATGTGTTTTGGCTCGAAAAATATAGAAAGCTTATATTAGTTCATTGGGCATCAGACATTCATAATTAGAGTTTATTATTTATTTTATTTTTGATTCGTATTTACAACAATAACTTTAATACACAAAGACATTTAAAAAACAGATCTTCGTAAGACAAACGATTCTTTTTCGTTGCTATTGTAGCCAAAGATGTTTAACCATTAGAACAGAAAATATAATACTAATGTGATACTAATAACGCTATGAGCAATATAACGACTAATTAAAAAAAAAAACGATATATTAGGTGTTATTTAAAAGATTTGTATTACGTTTAGCCACAACAAGTTTATGTGAGAGTAAATTTATCGTTTGAGATTCGCCAGATACCATTTTGAAGGTTTTGAGTCTATTTTATTTTAATCATTATGGCGAAAAAATACTTGTTTTATGAAAGTAAAAGAATTTTCTTTAAAATTCACAATTGTTTGTTTTTTTTAATATATCGCAAATATTTATGCTGTACATTCAGATATTATCAATGACAGTAAATTGCAAATTTTAGCGTATTTGATTTGATGAAAGATTTTATATGAATTTTTGAATAAAATTAGGCTTAGCTGGAAAAATTGCCCGGTACAGTGCTGGCGTATACTCTCGAAACGTGCGGGGCTAGGGAAACGCTTCTTTCCGCTTTCGCCGATCCTGTGAAGGGATTCATAATACTCTCCCTGAAGAGCTAGAGTCTGACTTTAAACTAAGCTATACATGTAAAAACTCACTGGACTCGGATCAAGTTCCCACGTTATCACGTTTGAACGGATTTGTGTATCCTCCAAAGAAACACGGGTTGCCCGCATCAGATCATATTAGTGCATGTCTAGCATCACCGTGACAACCAAGTTGCTCAACCGGGCAAAAGCCTCAAAAAATTAGTGTCATCGAGTTTGGTGGGCTGCCTTATAAGATCCCGCTTGCACTGGGTTATCCTTACATGATTACGACTAACACTGACGTTGAGGATGGCATAGTGAATGGCGCGATTGGTGTCTTAAAGAGTATATAGCTGCTCAGTGAAGACGCGAGCTTTATGTTGAGTTACAAGCACAGGACGAACCGTCAAAGTCTGCGGCCGAAAAAAACAGCGACTCCGACTATGGATTGAAATCCCACTCGAGATGATAGGCCAGAGATGTTGACTCAAAACTAAACCACATGTAGTCGGCAAGCGTGACGCTCTCGACTTCAAATGGACACCAATAACAACGCGCATTTTCAACATAGCTCTCGGTTCCAGGATCAAATGCCGCCAAATACAGTTTCCCATCACGCCAGCGTGAATGAGTTATATCCACAAATCACAAGGAGAGGAACGTTCGATCATATCATGTACCAGTATGATAAATATAAGCAAAAATAACTGGTTTATGTGGCGAGTTGCGTCATATCGTTAGATAGCCTTTATATGACCAATACCCAAAACGCGATTTCAAGTTTTATCCCAGATTTGGTCAAGCGTCTTCTATCGTTAGAGGTACTAGATTAGTCCAGAGAGATTGGCTCGATATCCATTTCCGAAACTTGTCACCAAAGCAAAAAAGTTTTGTGATAGTGTTCCTGATCAGGGTTGTCTTATACTTATCACCTCCATTATTGCACAAAGCTTGGTTGCGCACTCAGAAGACACCTCTATTGATTCCATCATCAACCGATCTGATTATTAGGTAATCAGTGAGACTTGAAGATTCCATGTCAGTGAATGTGCCTGGTTTTGATCTGAGATCCTATTGTAATACTGCTAAGAGCAGACAAATTGCAATTACATCATCGGTAGCTGAATCATCTTCCTCAAGTCGCAAAGCTAGTAGAGACTATATATATATAACAACATCAAGAGCTTTACTGATTGTAATAAGAGTTAATTAATTTGAGAATGAAAATCGAAAAGGCTCGTGATGTCTGTCTAGTAAACGTAAAGATCAGTGACATCTTCAAATTCATACTCGGGTGTGTGTACATCCATCCAGTCACAGCGTTAGCAGAAATTAAACTCTTTATGTTACGCGCGATCGCTTTTAAAATATTCCAAAAATATCTCTAAAGTTACACCTGATTACAATCCTAATCTTACTCCACCAATTATGATAGTCGGAGACTTTAATGCTAATGCCTCGTAAGACCGCTCATTGTACGGCTTCATGTTCCTCGAGTTCAATTTGTCAGGCATCGAAACTTCTTCAACAACGTTAGGTAATACTTATATTGATTAAACGTTTACTAGAAATCTCGATGTATCCTGTATGCCATTTGTGGCGTACTTTTTGTATCACTGACCTATAATTAATGAGGTTATATTATAACACAGTAATTATTTATTTGATTGCTTTCTTTCCTAAACCCGCTGAAAGGGAGTAGTTGCCATCATAAACAAAACATGAAAACCTGGAGGACTTCTTAGTGTTCAAACATGATTATGCCATACATAAATAATAATATTTTATATAAAAAAATATTACTCGTTATACGAGAGAGGCATATTTACATACAACACAAAGTCGTGTCCATGGCACAGCCATGCACTCTTTTTAGACTCTCTTTAGCGCATTTCTTCACTGACTGTTCGACTTATAATAACTGGATATTCAGCTTTTTATTCTGACTGCTTCAAATATTTAAATTCTTGCTCTTAAAACATTGACTGATTGAACGGAAATAACCTCAACCAGAAACTTCTAATTTTGCGCAATATTAATTTTTCTTTATGCGTTTAATTTCAAGGATACAGTGTTTTAAACATTGTAAAAGTTAAATTTTTACATATTTTTTGAATCATAATTGGTACATTTATTTTTGACACACCACAGCTAAAAGCTTGCCGACCCCGGTCTATAGGCATGAAACCACTAGTCGACGATATACTGCCCAAAACTCGAGTTGAGGCGGCAAAAAAAAAAGTGTTTTTTTTTTAACTGAAACTACGTACAAGAAGTTAATAACTGATGTACAAAAAGCCAAAATGACTACTAAAAAGGAAAACCCAGGGCTTTTTGGGTTTTGCTAAAAAGCAAATGATGTGATGTTTAGTGAAAAAAAAAAGTAAACTCATGTAACCTGTTAAAAAAAGGTGTCAGTACTTTTAAAATGGTTCCCAACCACCGGTCCGTGGATCAAATGATATCGGGCCACTAAAGGAATATCAAATTATTTCCATTTTATTTACTGGGGGTATTTCTTAGGTGTTTTACTTTCCATGGAAATCATTTTTATTTTTTGGGGTAAAATCGTTTTATATTCTTTTTTGGGGAGATGAAGCCGGTCTTTTCCCCCTAATTGCTAAGGGGGCCCCGACCGACGGGGGAAAAATTTCCCAACTTTCCCTAATTGTTTTGGGAAAAAATTTTTGTAACTGGGTGGTCAAAGATTTGGCCCTTTTTTCCCAGGCTGTCCGGATCGTAAAAAGAACGCCATAACATTGTGCTTTCTTTTTTCCCACGTTTCGGGAGGGAAGCGCGCCTAAAAAATTTCCCCAATGGCATCGGGCCATCGGGCCCAACGGGCAAGAAATAAAATGGACTGAGACCGACAGGGCGGTTTAAAGAACAAAGTCAAAGAAGGAATTGGGGGCGAGAGATGGTAAAAGACGAGAGGTATATAAGGGGAAAAAAGAGTACGAAAAAAGCCTGGGTTTTTTGGGGGAGCCCTTTGACGCCCCTTCCCGGGAGAAAACGGCAATTTTAGTCCGGAAGTACGGCGAATTCCCAAAATGGGAGATCCCGGGGCGGTTTTGTGTCCCCCTCAACGATAAAAAAAAATACTGGGTCCGCGAATTAAGGCGGATTCTAAACCGGGCTTTACATTAAAAACCGGGTTGGAGGCCGCTACAGCTAAAAACTTGTGATACAGCTACACCTGAGTCTGCAAATAACCCCGGGTTTTGGAACCATGGAAATTGCAAATAAACCCCGGCGGTTTTGGTCAACGAACTCACCCAGACTCGGTGTGGGAAATTTCTTTCCCCTTTTTTAAAATCCCATGTTTTAGGGTTTTTTCTAAGTGTCAATTTATGTCCCAAAATTTTATCAAAAAGATATGAGACATTGCAGCGAAAAAAAACAAAATCTGTGGGGGGCCCTTTTTCTAATTAATTGTGATAGAATATTTTCTGATGATTTTCTTACTGAGAAATAAATAGTTTATCCCAGAGCTGTGTAAAGTCATTACAGGAGTAATTTAAATTTTTTAAGTAGGTAGTTTAAAAAAAATTTAAAATTATTAAATCAAAAAAATTTAAAAAATATAAACAACGCCCCCCCTCAACGGGCCGCGGGTAAAATTATCAAACGTTGACCGGTCAGGGGATAAAAAGGTTGGGAAATTTTTGATTACATCACGGACTCTGAGTTATTTTAAGTACTTCATGAAGGTCATTTGGTTTTGGGACACAGGAGGATGAATTTTGAAACAATTTTCAACCAAATACAAAAACGTTGCATTTTAATATTGAACCAGTGGCGCACAAAAGGGGTCCGGGGGGTCCGGCCCCCCAAATTTGATTTTTTCCGATTGATTTTTTTGTATATAGTACGTAAAAATTAATTAAATATTTGTTAGCAATGATTAATTTTATTAATTAATGATAATTATTTATTCAATAATTTGTTTTTACTGTTTTTTGTTCCCGAAAATCGACAAAATCAAAAGGAACATGATACAAGAATGATGGACTTCCGACCCTGGACCCTAGCCCCTTGAAAAATTCCTGCGTGTGGTACTGTATTGAACTGTACATCCACTTCGTGAACTTTGACAGAAAAAACTGAAAAATTATTTAAAAAAAGGCACTGTTGTGAAATTTATGATTTTTTTCTGAATATGCCAATATATTGGCACTTGTAACGAGTGGGAAAAATGATTTCTATCGACTTGGAACTTTTGAAGGACTTTTAAAACAAGCATATGCGAAACCCTTTACTTTGTGCCCTTTTTTAAAAATTTAAAAAACTATTCCTGCCCCAAAAATTTTCCATCTTGCAGTTGAATTGCTGATTTCAATGGAACCCAAAAATCCAAATGCATGTGAAAAAACAAAGAGCAAAATAAGAATGGTCTTTGGTGAAAATGTAATGAAATGTAATTCAAAATGACTTTCCCTACCATGTTGCAATAAGTAGATTAATTTTAAGTTCTTATTTTTATTTAAAAAATTTGTTTCCCTTTTAATAAAAGAAAGACAAAAATTTTATTTGATACAACTTTTTTTTTTCCTTTTTACGCATTTTGAAAAATTTTTTTAAGGCATTCTCATTTTTTTGCAGAATAACATTTGTAATTTTAGAAATGTACGTCATTGATATAAAAACCCTTTACTACTGATATAGTAACCTTATCATGACCGTATTTCATATTTTTCCCCAAACAGTTTTAATCATTCTATAGAATGCCAGGCATTTATAAATTTTGGGTATGAAATAATTTTTTTATTTCATACTTTTCCTAAGAACGCGGCCTATACAATGCCTAGGTTTAAACCCCTTTTGTAGAATCCGGCATTTCATATTTTGCCAAACAGATTGGAAAAAGGAAAAAAAAATTTAAAACACTGCTACCGAATTGAACACCAAGAAAGACAAGAAAAACACAACAAAATTTATTTTGAGATAAATGTTGACCAAGTATCAATGATTAAATTTATAGACTTCTGTGAAGTGTGGTTCCGCCAAATCGAGCGGTAGCCGCCATTGTTGGGGAAACACCGCGCCACAAGCCTTTGGCATTATTCAAAAAAACAAAAAGGCTTTGGGGAAGAGACGCGCTTCCACAATTCCGGATCGGGTGAAACTAGTCAAAAGAGCAAAAATGACCCCATGTTTTCTATCGGCGAAAGATCCGAGAGCAGCCAAAAAAAGGGGGTTCAATTGGTGATTGACGAAGAACCTTTTTACAATGCGTGCCCCGGTGGTCGCGCATTATCCTGTTGAAAAGGCTGTGGCCAAGCCTGAAGGTTAGGAGGACAACTACCCAACACCTGGAGTGTAGCCTGGCTGTTTGACCCGGAAGGTACTAAAAGGGGGTGCGGGGGTGATATCCAATACCGCCATACCATAATAACCGGTGCAGGACCAGGTGGTGGGCATAACGCAGATGTTCAGCATTTTTTCCACGGTGTCTCCAGACTCGAATCCGACCATCGTAGTGTTGCAGACAGATGCGTGACTCTTCAGTAAAGACAACTTCATTCCATTCTGCCACCCACATCCTTCTTTCATCGCGCCATTGGCGGCGGAGACGTCTCTGGTTCTGCGTCAAGGGTAGACCGAGCAATGGACGTCTTGCGGACAGATCACTGCTGTAAATGGCGTCGAATGATACACGCGGACACTGAATGATGCGTTACAGCCCAAATTTGGCTGTCCCTATGGTTCGTGAGGGACGGGAGCGATCCATCCCCGCCATGCGCACAATTTGCCTGTCCTCACGTGAAATGGTGCACTGAGGTGAATGCGATCGACCACGTCGGTCCGTGGTACCCTCCTGCATCCAACGGTCGCATATCCGCATTACAGTTGTTTGGTTTCGTCCAACACGACTACCGATTTCCTGAAAGATAATCCACAATCCGGTAGGCCAATTTTCCTTCCCTGTCGAACACAGATACTTGATCAAAAGCTGATCGCTGTTTTCTACGAGACATAACTGATCGTTTTTTGAAAAAAACACAATTGCCGAACTTGAAATCGTCGAAATCTCCAAGCCTTAAATAGCGCTTTGAGGTGGCGCCACAGGCGCACGTGATGTGTGTCTGCGCTAAAATTCTGATCATTTGCATGTCTCACGTCAGCTAATATATGTTGTAAATTTCATGCTATTTGCATGCTTCCTTCAGGTTGTTGCATTTACGGTGGCTAGCAGTGTAGTTTTTTTTAAAAAAACTAAAAAACACGCTTTTATAGTGAATTGAACTAAGAAGTAAAAAAATAATTTTTAATATAAGGATAAAATGATTAACAAGAAAATTAATGTCATTGTTTAAAATCGAGGGTTGCTTTGTACTACATTTTTACACTATTTCAGCACTTCGGAATAGAACTAGTAAGAAATTATAACAATTATTATAGAGCACACCACGCTTTTTTTCAATGACATTAATTTTCTCGTTAATCATTTTATTCTTATATTAAGAATTATTTTTTTACTTTTTTCGATTCACTATAAAACGTGTTTTTTAGTTTTTGAAACTATAATTTACTGTGTCTGCATTTAGATTATATATAAAAATTGTCTTCATTGTCTAATCTTGCATGAACTGAGTGTAGTATTAAGTTCTGTTTCCTGTGACCTTGTACACTGAATTAAGTGTAGATGGACGAAGTTTACGAAGTAGAGTATCTTTAAGATGTCAATATATAAATTGCTATGTTGCATCCGATTTTTTTCCCCTAAAGCTGGCGGGCTGTTGTGATTCATTGTTGCATTCCTTAGAAAAGTAGTCTGGAATCGTACTTGAGTAATAATATGTCGCAGGGAAGCGAGGAAAAATTTGGAATTTAATCAAATCCCTGAGGGATATGATCAATTGGCGGGAGATTTTAAAATAATGTCTCTTCAAGGTCATCTCCCAGATGAAAGTAAAGGATTTGAACAAATCCCTGATCTGTTTCAGTGAAATGATGAAATAATATTGTCAAGAGTTTAAAAGTGCTTATTTAACAAATATGGTGCATTATTAAATGTAGAAGTAAATAATATAACAATAGTCAATGTAAATACAAATT
The DNA here is from genome assembly GCA_019973955.1 of Trichonephila inaurata madagascariensis. Taxonomy (NCBI): domain Eukaryota; kingdom Metazoa; phylum Arthropoda; class Arachnida; order Araneae; family Nephilidae; genus Trichonephila; species Trichonephila inaurata. Next base: position 22,723 of record BMAV01012071.1, read on the forward strand.
ATTTATTCGAAACTAATTAACAAATGACTAGATAATTAGGCTGGTATTTTTTGATGTGTACATCTTTCCTCTCGGTTGCTGGATATTTGTGGGGGTGATTTCGTGAAAAGGGATGGAAATGTGTAACAGGAAACCGGGGAAGCGCGTGCTGTGGCATCAATCCACTTGGCTGTCCCCCCCCTTCATAGTTTTTTTACTAATGAAGATCTGAATTTGGCATGGGAGGGCTTATACACTAAATAATGAATTCCCACGTTAATCATATGGTGCCATTTTTTAAAAAAATATATGGGGTTGATATTTGAGGGATCGAGAGTATTGCCTGGTTTCATACTTGGTTAGGAAGTACAAGGAATCGAATCCCCTCTCCAGGTGCCTCTCATTCTTGCAACAGCATTTTGCCAAATCAAATCCTGACTAGTTCATTTCATAATTTCACTGAGACAGTTCAGGAATTTGATAAAAATCACTTACTTTAATCAGGGAAATGACCTTGAAAAGACTTTATTTTAACATCTCCCGTCAATTCCTCATGACCCTCAGGGATTTGATCAAATGCCTTATTTCGTCCTTTCCATGTGACACACATTTTTACAACCAATTTTCTCATAGTTACATCTGTCACCAGAGGCAGATTAAGCGGCTGGCGGACTTGGCAGCCGCCAGGGGCCTCGTGCTTGATGGACTCCAGTTATAAGTTCAACGTGCGAGAAAAAAGAATATTGCAACTCCGAAGATTCCCTCAGATTTGAGTCGTGGAACAAAACGCTAGACATTTTTCCTCCGTATATCTGTATTGTTGAAATTAGTACAAAATTTTTGCATACTTTTTATTTTTGCTCAAATTTTGTATTGAACGAACGAATAATATTCAAGTCAAACAAGTTTGTTTTCAGTTCACAGCCGCGTTTTGTTTTACAAATGAAAAATAAAAATAAATGAAGTTATGTAATGAAAGATGTGTACAGAATTTAAAGCGAACTATTTCAAGATGGTTGAATTCAGACCTCAATAGTAAGTTTTATAATTAAATTCTTCCATAAAGTCTGAATCTGGCTGGCCATTTTTATCAGCATTCATCTTAGTTTTGATTAATTTGTTTTGCATGGTATGTAAGTACATCTGTAAAGTTAAATTTTCAGGTAATGTGCTTTGTTGTATAATTTTTTCATTGTTTTAGTTTCACAGGATTAATTCTTAAATATTTTTTTCTGCGTGTTTCATTTTTAAGAAAAAAAATAAGACACTGTGTGTTTCCAGTTTGATAATGTTTTCCTTTTAGTTTGTCTACATATTAAATTTTGCTGATTTAGAGAAAGGAATTAAGAATGTAACTAAGATATAAAATTTGTTGGAAAACTTTTAGAATTCTTTTTTGTTTTTAATCTTCTTGTTGTGGTGGTGTTTGTCAAAATGGTTTTGGGCTATATCTTACAATTTCAAATTATTTTGTAAATGTTTTATTATTTTGTTCAGTTTCAAAATAGTATGATTTTTTAAAAAAATTTTGATATTTTTCAGAAAAAAATATTTAATGATAATAATAAAGTACAATGTTAAAAACAATTGTATTCAATTCATGTTTTATTAACTTACTAGCTGTACCCTGCCACGCGTTGCTGTCGCTCAGTCTGGATGAATGGAAAAGAAAAAGGCTTGCCCATCCAGCCAATTCTGAATCGTATATTGGATATAATTTTCTTAATTGGTAGTCTGGTTCTTTTAATGGAGGTCTGAGAACTTAAAATCGGTTTAAGTTTCAAAACATGAGGAAAAACTGTGTGCTTTCGAAACATTTAAAAATTCAATCAAACAATGAAATGTATTGCAAATCCCCAAAATATATAAGAAATAATCCTAAGCAAAAATAAATGCAAATCATAAAAATATATAAGAAATACTCATAAAAAAATTAATGCATGTCGCTAAAATATATAAGAAACGATCATAAGCAAAAATTAATTAAATGCAAATCGCAAAAATAAATAAGAAATAATCTTAATAATAAATTAAATCCAAAAATACATAAAAAGGCTCATGCAGTTCATAAAATAGTAATAAACATAAAGAAATGATAAATAGCCCAAAACTGATTTAAAAAATTACATTAATTTAAATTTAAAAAAAACTGTCTCTGAACAAATTAATTTACCAACTGATAAATGATTTTCCTAGAGTCCTCGAGAAAGTGCAAAGTTAATTTTACACGATGCTTTTGGGTACGACACTATTTTGAACCAGTTTTCTGAGAATTGATTGGACTTGAATCACCAACGGTCGATGTTCCAGCTTTCACGAGAGGTTTTGGCGGTGCCTACATAATAGAACCATGGATTAATTGTACGAGGACGACATCTGTCCAAACTGACCCCTCTCTAATACCCAACACTACCAAGGTGATGGACGTTTTCCGTTTTCAGAGTAGATATTTTGATTGTCTGGTTTGGGCCCTACTCTAGAACACAACATATAATTGTCAAAACGAGCTAGAGGTCTGTCTCAAATCTAAACCACACAATTCTAAAAATTACCCCTAAACTGTATTGATAGTGATTGCAAACAACAATCGAAATAGGAATAAAAATCGCTTGAACTGAATTGGCATATCTGTTGGTATCATAGGAATGTGAGGATTGAGGGCACCTTCACCAAAAAATCTAATCAAAACTAATTGCCTGTATGAGGTTCTTCAGTATTATATATTTTACTAGCAAGTCAGCGTATCATAAACAGCTTTGGCGAAATATTTCATAAACATGATAATTACATGCTATATTATCAAATGCATATATAGGATAAATTCTTTCAAAACATTTAAAGATTCAAAACGACAATGTTTGCATTGACAATTCACAAAAAATATATAACAAATAATCCCAAACAAAAATTAGATGAAAATATCCCAAAAATATATAAGAAATATTTCTAAACAAAAGTAAATGCAAATCATAAAAATATATAAGAAATAATCATAAACTTAAATAAATGGATATTACAAAAATATATAAGAAATAATAATACGTAAAAATTATATAAATGCAAATCACAAAATAATAATAATCATAATAATAAATTAAATACATAAATAGTTCTTTTAATTCATGAAATAGTAGCAAACCAAAATAGTTTTTTTCTTGAAGCTCTTGCATTTGAGAAACAATGCATTTTTTTACGCCAGTAAAAATCCGCAGTGAGTGTCTAATTCATTCTTGTCATCACCAATAAAATAAAGTTGTAAAAATTTATGTTGACCGTGTGGGAATGGAAGCAATGAGCCAACTTTAGGGTAAATTTGTCCTTTTACTTTGAAAGTTGGCATGAAATGTGTTGTTATGATTTCTGCTCCAAACGATGTCATTAGGAAACAGGAATAATATTTCCTGATATTAGAAAGAAAATGCCTCAATTCTGCAGTATATCTAGCAAGCCAAGTTTTTATTGGCTCTGGTGGCTCTCTAAGTAGAGGCATTTTAATTTTTCCAGCAGCACAACACATTCCTTTTGTTTCTCCGTTAAATTTCAGAGCCTTGCAATAAGAACATGCCGGCTCAAACAATAATCCTCAGCTGTGTTGTACCGGAATGCAAGGCTAAATTCTGTTTCTTGTTAACGTCTTTCAGCCATTTGTAGCCTATTATTGAGAGCGGAGTTCATCTGGTGTTGCAGAACGTGACTGCCGTACTCGAAAACGTGCATCCTTAAGTCCAGTTGCACGTTGCTGTGCTGCTTCCACAGCCCGTATATGAGCCATTCTTTGTCGGCTTCTCTAGTTCACTGATGCCCGTTCTTCCTGAGTTTGATGCGCAATTACTCGTCGCACTCATTTTGCTTTGTGAGTATTGCGACCTAAGTTTCATTTTCGGCAAGGCATTATTTTTATGTACTGAAGCTGATTGACTGCACTTAAAAAGAAGAAAGAAATTTCAGACTAAAACTTATGAAATTGCAAAACATTAAAAAAGGGGAAAAACAGGAACAAAAAGAAGGGGGACAAATTAAAGTACTAACGAAATATTTAACTTGAAACGTATGTAGATCAATCAACACAGCTCAATTCCAATGCAATGGGAAACAGAACGTTTCATTCATTTCATTCCACTTTAACAAAGCACTCCAGAGGTTAACTTCACTACAGAGTTCGAATTCAAATGACAATTAATTGACAGAACAGAATTCTCACCAATTGCACTGAGAAATATGAAAAACAAAAAACTAAATGAAGAACAATGAAAAAATAAACTACAGTCAGTCACAAAAGTCTACATACACCTATCAAAATAGGGTTATCTCTAAAACTGATTGTTTCAATTTGAAAAATTATATCGATCTTTCGATTTCAGCAAAAAAAAATATGCTTTTCACAATAAAAAAGTTCAGAAATAATAATTACTGGGAAATTTTGTGAAATGTGTAGCGATTGTCAAGTCACAAAAGTCTGCATACACTCGATTGGCTGATAATAAGAATTTTGCATACAAATTTTTTTTCGAAGATCACCTTAGTTTGAGGTGACACGTATTGTTCTATATTCTAATCTTCATTTTCCGCGAATTTCAATATTGTAACTTCAACAAAATGAGCCAGGGAAAGGAAACATCTTTAGAACTTCGAAATCTGATCGTAAAGTTGAAAGGTGAAAATAAATCTTATTCCGAAATTGCCAAAATTGTAAAAAAACCTCGGTCAACTGTGCAAACAATCTATAGAAATTACGTTATGCGTAGAAATGCGCTCAACAAATCTCGATGTGGTCGTCCACACAAGCTTTGTGATCGTGATGCAAGAGCCATAGTAAGAAAAGTGAAGAAAAATCCTAAAAGTATGCTAAAAAATTGGCGGTAAAATTGGCAGCAATGGAAAAGTACATCCAGAAACTTTTTGTGGGAATTCTTTGATCAGGCGGTTCAATGGAAAAGGGTTTCCGAAAGAAACCGTTATTATCGTGAACCCAAGAAGGCGATTTTCTTCTGCCCCGTTAAAGGTTTTGATTTTTTGGAAAAACAGTTGTATTCACCGATGAGACAAATTCAACGTTTTTGGGAAAGTGATGGCCGCAAAAAAGTCGGAGAAAAAACACACAATAAACCCCCGGAATTTGATTCCAGCGGGGTTTCGGCGGAGGAGTGTAATGGTTTGGGGCGCAATGGCGGCAACTGGGTGGGCAATTTGGGGTTACCGATGGAAACATGAAAAAATTTGGATACTTGATTCTGCAAAGCAATCTACACCCATCGGTAAAAATTTGGGGCATGGGAGCAACTTTTCTTTCAACAAGACAACGATCCAAAACACACAGCTAAGATTGTTAAAAAATGGCGCCTCCCACATGCCAAACAACTGCATTCACCGCCACGGGCCGGGCCCCAATCCCCCTCCACCCCTGGGGGGTTGATGAAAAAGTTCGGCAACAAGCAAAACCACAAGGAAACGAGGAAGGCCATAGAACATGCCTGGGCCCAAATTTCACCTAGAAAACGAAGATTCTTGTTATGTCAATGCCAAACTGAGGCAGGCGTTTTGCTTCAAAAAAAGGTCCACAATATATTAACATTACATTTTTTCTTTTTTTGAAAAATTTTGTTGTTCTGTCCCCGTATGTGACTTTCGTGACATATAATTTCATATTTTTTTTTATTTTTGATATATTTTAATAAATATGTTATAATTTTCTTTCTTAGATATAATTATTGTCTAAGATAATTTCGAAAATAAAAGTTGTATTTTCGAAAAAATAAAAGTATCGTGCAAGATCTGTTGTATTGGGGTTATTTGACTTTTTTGGGGGAAACTGACTGTATACTCTCATAGAACCAACACTATCATAAAAAACAAAGCTCAATAGCAATACAATGTATCACAAAATAATTAAGGTGGTTGCCTACGTTCAAAATGTAACAGACACTAAAACCTGAATGATTGCACTTAAAAATAAGAAAGTTAAATTTAAAACACATAGAAGGGAAGAAATAAAAACACTTACGAAATATTTAACTTCAAACGTAAATCAGTCAACACAGATCAATTATGATGCAATGGGAAACAAAATATTTCATTCAACTTGAACAAACTGCTCCAAAGAGGTCAATTTTACAATATAGTTTGAATTCAAATGAAAATTAATTCAGAACAGAAGTCTCACCAATTGCATTGAGAAATAAGAAAAACAATTAAAAAAACTAAATGAAGAACAATGAAAAAATAAACTATAGTTACAGAAAATAAACACTATCGTAAAAGACACAGCTCAATAGCAATGCAAAGTATAACAAAATAAACAGATACCTTGAAGTATCATTAATGTCGCGAATAACATAACACTACCAAATCAAATTTGTACATCGTTTTTTGCAATCGTATATTGACTGTGGCTGCTCTCCAACACAGTTAAGGAAAAAATATAAATCACTCATTGTTAAAGATATTTTGGATTGAATAACAAGGAAAAGTAAAATATGAACATGGATTTCAAATTGAAGATTTTTATAATTTCCAACCGTTATCAACAGAATTTAGGGCATATCTTTAAAGTTACATGGCTTAGATCTAGACATAGATTTCTTCTAACAAGAACAAGTATTTGATGTATTCTAGAATAGGCAGACTAAACAATTATTTCTGTATCTGCACAGTCAATAAAGATACACAAAATATTGTCTACCCAGAAGCATTGTAAAATATTTCAACTCACGGACTCCAGAGCAGAACCATTTCGGCAAATTTGGCTTTTTTTATTTGTATTAGATAGCTTTTTGATTCAAATTAATATAGCAATTTTTTTTCTTCTGCGTAAGAATTCTGTATCAAAGACTTATAGATGCATAATTGACGACAGAGAAGATCCAGTTGAAGCCTGAAAACTTCTCGAAGAACACTTCAGACCCAATTCCTGTGCAAGAGTAATTGGACTTACTGATGGATTCTTCTTGTGTCGTATGATTGCACAAGAAATCGGGCTGCTCGAATCTGGAACATAGTCAACCAGCTAAAGGATGCAGGGAGACCAATCGACGATTTGTATCAAGCCTTTCAGTTAATTCGATTCTTGCCAAATGAATTTAGTGGAATTGTTCAGAATATCTATACATGGAGTGATCCTGACTTCACTTCTGTCAAGATCCTAAAGAAACTCATTGCTGAAGGGTCAAGATTGAAGCAATCCACGAAGGATCAACATGAAGCGTATGCCTTCCAGACAGTAAGAAAGAAATCTCAACCGCCACCAAACAAGAAAATTGGAACAAGAGACTATGTGAAATGTACAAAGTATTTCAAGTGCACAAAATTCTATTATTAGAACCATAGTCAAAGCATGTATCTACACAAAAATGCCAATATCTACAAAGCCATCAAAATTCCCCCTTTTAAATATTACATTAAAGACTGCAAAAAAATTTCTACAAAATCCCCCAATATTAATAATAGCAACATCATTAGTCTTAAAAAATTACACCCACTGGATCATATAAGAGGCCTAGGAATTCTCCTAACTCATATAACCCCACCATAATATATCTAACTATTCATTCACCTTTTGGTGGATGAAATTCTAAATTTTTAATTTCTTTTTTTTTCAATTATTTATTTTATTTTTTAACGTTATAGGGAAACTCCCCTTCTAAATTCCCTCCTATGCTTAACTCCATTACAGCCAAGAGAGAGGGGAAAATCACTTTTGATCGCAACAATCAATAGGGTGTTCTTTCTAAAGCATCCCCTTTGCCACCCGAACCCGCAGGACCGATTCAACAGATGACTGCCTCAACCCCTGCCATCCCCCTCAATCACCATCCTGACAGCATCAACGAATCATAGTCACCCCCCCCGTTGCTACCCCAAAACGCTGGGGCTGCAAAACAACGTTTCATCATCATTCCCCCCTCACCGCCACCATCATAACAGCAACTTTTCTCCCATCCAATCAGGAGGCTCCATCTCCCCACAGACGTCAACATCCAAGGACCCTTTAAAAATTTTTTTTTAAAAAAATGGAATTAAATATTTCCCGTTCCCAAAAGACTTAGCGTAAATACAAAGTATTCCAGGAGCTCATACATAACATAAGCAAATTTGAGTCAAAACTATGAAAAGGAATTGGGTCTTCATAAAACTCCTTTCCTTTTTCCCAAAAACTTTTTTAAAAAAATTTAACGTGAACAGCATGAGAATGACAGTTGCTATCGGAGGAGGAACTTTGGGGAAAATTTAAAGGGAACCCGGGAAATGTCCGTAGATTTTTTAAAAAAAAGGTGAATCTGAAATGGTAAATTTTAAAAATGTTCTGTTTTTCCCGGGGACAAAAAACCTCACCCCTGGTTCGGTCGCTGTTGTCACTGGGGGATGGCCCAAAGGGGCCCCTTATCATATCATAGCATATTAATGGTGCCTGTGGTAGTAGCGTCCTTGGAGAGGGAAAAAAAAGTGAATGGTTGAAAAAGGGGAAAAGGGGAAGGGGTGGTTAACTGGTGCCTGGGTTGTGAGAGAAAAATTTGGGGAGAAGTGGAAAAAGTTCATCCGGTGGCT
>BMAV01012073.1:13341-36395 GCA_019973955.1 Trichonephila inaurata madagascariensis
CCTGTCTTTCTTGTGTTCTGTGTCGTCACTACTACGCCAGGAAAATGTTTCCGACCATACATTGCTACATGATTTCCCATCGTCAAGGTGTACTCTACACTTCATGAAAGTTTACATCAGCCACACTGATACACTGTGTATACATTTTGCTTTGTGACAATGCAATACATTGAATGTTGGTAACACATTTAAATTACGACATGTTGAAATGCATAACAATATTTCTTTTTAGTTATTAGTGAGAACAATTTTTATAGAAGCACATAAATGATTATTGTACTTTATAAAAAATATATTTCATTCAGAGAACACTACATATCTGTTCACAGATCAGATACATACGACAATACATTAATTTCAAATTCATTATATTAATGTCTTACAATAATTTACTTTGATAAGGTAATGGAAAGCATAGAAAGATACTCCATTGTTTTTCCCTCTAATGGGGCTGCGTATTGGTATTTTTACCTTTGCAGACCTAGTACGTTCCCCAAGAGCTGGTATCATCTTTTAGTGAGGTACCATATAAGCGGATACCAATCGACGCAGGTAATTTTGACACCCAGTTTCCCAACTCAGAGGAATGCACCTGAGCTCTGCCGATGCAAAGTTTGTATTTAGGAATTTAATTTTGCCGAGAGCATCCAAGCCAAACGGACACTCAAAGATTTTTTGTCATGCCGCATAATCATACGACATGTTCTCTGTCGATTTCCTGCATCATGAAAATCCATCGGCTTGGGACCGGGGTCGAACTCGAAACTTTGGGTGCAAAAGGTCAGCGACAAACCAACTACGCCACCCAGCCGGCTGTTCATATTTTACAATTTTTTTAAGAGAACATTATTTTTCAGCTTCATATTTCAGTTTATAATTATGATTTCCCTAATTTATCCTGTTTAAATGGAATGTTATTGGTAAATTTCTATTGAAGCTATTTCAAATAAAAAAGGTATTTAGTTTTAAACTCAAAAAATTATATTCCGTACTTTTGGAAATTTTTGCGTTTTTTCTCGTAGTGTTTCATCTATTTAGGATCAGGAACATATGTATTTGTAAGCAAAAGTAATAAATTCTCAGGCAACATTAAATTACAATAATTCAAATATTAGTTCTACTATACAACATTGCTGGTATCAACGCACAAATATAGCAAAATATTGCAAATTAGGATTACAAATATACCAAAACAATTTCAAAGCTAGACTATTCTTGTCACGTCTACTCCCAACATACGTTTTATCTCTACGTAGTAATTAGTCATTCAGGTTACAATAATTAAGTTAATGTTTGAATAAGTCTATTAATACGAAGCGAAACTAATTCTTAATAGAGAATAAATTTAATCATTTATCATATACATGACTAATGATAATTTGGAAATACTCTTGAGTTGACATTATCATCGTCAACTAATTCCTAGTTTAAAATGTATTTTGAAGCTTAGTGCTTAGTAAAGTGTATGTTGATCATTAAAATCATATCTAGTGTTTTGAAGGATGTTTTATATTATTTAAAAGGCTATAAGAGATGTTTAAATTTCTTAAAGCAGTTTCATTCGTTAATTTAAGAATTATTCATTCAGATATACGAGGTGTGACACTTAAATAACGGATTAGTCTAAAAAAAAATTAGCTTTATTGAAAACAATGTACAAATACATTTTAATCTCCTTCAAAAAATCTCTCCTTCCCTATTAATAAATAGCTAGAGGTACTAGAGGTAAATAGTTAGAGGCTGACTATTTTAGATACTAGGTCATCTTCAAAAAAAAGAAGCAGATCCTGGAATTAGAATCTGAATGGTGATGCCTCAATGCTGTCTGTAAACTAAATGAACATTAAAAATTTTATTGGAATAGGGTTCGGAAGTTAGTTTCACTCTAATTGCGTATTTACTTTGGATATTTCCTGAGATTATTTAGTTATGACAGTTGAGTTTTACAACTTCTATTAATCATTCTCACCAGAATACTGGTATAAACTTCGGATCGTCTCAGAAGATAATTTTTATAATATCAAAACAACGTGTGTGTTTTTTTCTGCAACGTTGCTGTCCTTGTGGAAACTTGAGTTTTACAGAAAAAGTTGGCTTCCCAGCTTGAACTTGAATAAGATTCTGGCCAACTCTGAGGAAGTGAACAGGATTATATCAGATTGTTGATGTATCTGGTGACAAATTTGGTGAAAAATGTAATGGCAAGGAACCATCTAGAAGTCTATGAAACTGACCCTTCTGGAAATGTCCATGTGGTTGTATGGGGAATCTTTGAGACAACATTTGATTGATTCGAGATTAGAATCTGCTTGTGCGTTGTTTGCAATAAGACAGAGAGACTCTCTATATAACTGAGTTCCTACAAATGAAACTGTTCTAGAGAGCCGTTTCTGGAGAATTGTAAACATGAGAGATTTTCCATTACTGTAAATAATCTATTTTAATATTTCTTTGTGTATGTACGTCGATTTGTCTTCGTCTAGTCACGTTTTCGTCCTTAAATTTGGTATTATTCAATTAATTGGAGCCATCGGCTATTCTTAACCTACGCAAATTTTTCACAGTATTGATGTTTAAAATGCTTAGGTTTCCATATGAGAAATTTTTGTAAGTTTAATCAGAACTATTTACACATTCGGAAATACGGAAAATTCTTTATCGCATTTTTATCATATTGTCCCTTTTAAGACCCCTTCAGGACTAACGTCCCATATACCAGTCAGCATGAAACACCGTCAGAGGCCGAACGACTCCTTGGCGAGCCAGTGTGTTTCTCCTTCCACAGGCCGAACGACTCGCTCATGCGCCAAGCACCAGGAACGTTTTGTAAGCTAAGTTTTCTTGCCAATGGATGGCATTCTATGTCTATAAGATTTGAGATACATGGCGATCTGACCTTCTACTCGAAATGAGAGAAATATTACTCACATACACCTGGTTTTTGTTTTATAAAAGTAAGGGAAAGGGAATGTTTTCGAATTGAGTGTCTTACGACTTCTCTTGAAATGAACATTTTTTTTTTATAGTGAAGATGATGAGAGATTTATTTTCGCTAAAGCATTTGAATTCGGTTTGGAGTCTTTTAATGGATAGTTAAATCTGGTAGACACAAAATTTGTCTTTTTTTTTTCCTTACTTTTTTACCAGGTCGACTTTTACAAATGCTGACAAAAAAAATGTTTAAGGAGACTTGGTACCTCAAAAATGACCAACCTATCGTTTTTTTTTTTTTGTTTTTTTTTAATTTTTATTTAATCTTATTCTTTGCATTATTATCTTTCGATTGATATATCACTTATGCAAGTCGGAAAGTTAGAAGTTGAATAAAATTTCATTCGAAAACAAATTTGGCAATTCGGCCACTCCCCCTTTTTAGAAAAAAAAAGACTAAAAAAAGCGTTGTGATAAAAAAAATGTATTTTATAAAGAGAAATAATAATTATAATAAAAGAATGTGTAATATATAAAGCAGAATATTTCCGAGGTAATACAATAATGTAATTTTTCTTCTTTGTGAAATGTGTACACGTAAAATTTTTGAATTGAGGCATTTTATATTTATAATTTCATAATTTCAGTTCCTTTTCCTGATATGTATTTCATACAAATGTATTACTTCAATATTATGTGAAGAAAAAAACAAAATTTTCTGTCGTGACATTTTTCTTACATTTTCTTGTGCAATTAATACTTCTTAAAATTGATTATTTATAAAAATGTATGGGTTGAAAAAATACGAAAATGCAATTATTTTAAAGAAAAATATGTAACTAATATCTTAAAATGATATTTTAAGTTTATTTAAGCTTATTATAATTTTCTTTTCAGAATTATAAATTTTAAAGTATTTTTTCTCTCAATTAGTGTTTTTCGAAACATTAGTGCATTCAAAATACTACTCCTTTCACAACTATTTACCAATCACTTCCATTTTTTTACTGCCTGTTGCTTATAAGGCATGTAAAAAAATTAGAGATACATTTTGCTGTAAACTGAATACTTTTTTTTAAAAAACATTTAAATGTAAGAGACATTAGTTTTTTCGTTAATTTTTTTAGCATGCATATGAGCATTTTATTTTTTTTCTCAAAAATGAATTAAGTTATTGTAAAATCGATTCCTAAAGTTGTTTATAACATCCATAAGAATATTACAGACAAATTTCGGGTCAAAAAAATTAATAATTACAAAAGGGGTAGGATTTTAAAAAATTTTCCAAATTTTCTTCAAAAAATATAAATTTTTAAAATTGTGTGAATAATATGAGAAAAATTTCATCTTGTATCATTTTCTTGGATAGAAACATTACATAAAATGCTAAAATATAATTTTTAAGTACATAAAGAAAGAAAGTAGTTCACAAAGGGTACCAAGTCTCCTTAAAAATTTTTACTTTAACAGAAAGTGGCTGAAGTAAATTAAGTATATTAATACGAAACATATAAAGCATATGCCGTTCATATAATATACAGAACAACATTGAGCACCGCGTTTATATTTCGGTATTTTTATGGATTTAGGCTTAACTACACACAAGACCCTCCGGCTTTTGAGTGACACTCGCGACGGAAAGCACTGGACCTGATGGCACGCATGCGCGTTTGCGTTCTTCGTCCCGAAAGGGTTAAGATTCTTTTTAACTTTATGAAGAAGTGATGTTTTCTCAAAAGAGGAGTTCCCTTTATGGCTTTATATCACCTAAGTAAACGAACAAAACCCCAATGAGAAATTTGTAAAGAGATTATTTTGCTGAAGCTTGAATAATCGATGATAGATGTTCGTATGTAGAGAGGTTTAAAGTTATTCTAATATTTTCTCAATCTTAAGGAGTCCGAATACGAATGCATCAAACGCCGGTGAATAATAAATACACTTTAGAACTCTCCAGTCTTACGATTAAGTGAAAATTTAAAAACGATGTGAGCCGTAATTACCTTACTTCTCGAAAACTGCTCATACCTCTAGGGATGCAATTAATGGGATTGGCTTAATTACTGTAGATGGTACTAATTAAAAGGATTGGAATTTTAGCTGTTAGGAATGCTCGTTAAAAAGTTGACTGAAAATTTTCGAGAAGAGAGGCATTTAGTAAATAATTTACTCGGTAAAATCTAGTCTCACACGCCGAATCGAAACTTTTCTTAGATGTTCATGATAAAAGTTTCCATTAAAGCTGTTAAAATATTTAGAAGGCACTTACTATTTATGCTCTTGGTGACAATATCATGATATTTATGAAGATAATATATTTAAACTAAAATATCTGAATAATTATTCGTTTGACGTTTCGACTAGCGATTATTCATTCATACAATTCATTACTTTCTTTCTAAGATGTCGTACATAAGTATAATATCAAGTATGTTAAAGAGAAAATCTTTGTGAAACTGACTGGAAAAAAATAAAGCCTTTTGTATCAGTAATTTAATTCAACGTTTTACTATTAGCTCAAAGTTAATTGTTTGCAGTGTGTTAGAATCTTGTCTTTCTTATTAGTGTAAATTTTACATTTATGAATCAAATTTACATTAGGAATATTTGTTTTTGCTCGTACATTCATTTTGAAAAGCTGTCCTTTAATATAGTTTTTATGCAATGAGATGACACTGAATGAAATAAAATTTTAATGAAGTTTTTTCATTATAGATTTTGAATTTTTTTCTTAAATGATTATTAGTATGCCTTCCTAATACGAATGAATTATATATTTTGATGCTTTAGATTTTAAGTATTATTCTTATTATAAAATGCTCAATTATTACAAACATATATATAGATATCTTCAATTCATCTACTGGATTATTCGTGCTCTTTTTCAAAATATATAGATATTAAGATTCCTATAAGTACCTCGTTTTGTGAATATTTTGGGGGCTTTTTATGCGCTTATTTACTTTAAAAAATATTTCTTAATTTAGTTTAGGGTGAAAATATCATACTGAATAAAATAATATTTTGTTATTTTACTTAATATTAAGATGAAAAATTCTATCGTATATGTTTGGAATATGACTCTAGAAGTTTTAAAATTTAAAATTTGCTTCACTCGATGCTATTTCTGCTTTTCAATCCAAACAACTCCTTTCCGAATAAGGATTTTACAACAGATGTATATTTCTTACAAAAACAATTCCAGTTGTCCTATATTAAGTTTGTATATATACAAAGAAGAACAGAAGAAATTTTTTGTGGTTGCATTTCATTCTCTAGGGAAAATATTGCAACTAGAAGCAGATTTAAACTTTATACAATTAATATTTAAAAAAAAATAATATTTATATTCCTATAAATATCCTCCTTTAAATTTTTGTTTTAAAGTCAGATTTATAATTTGCTATAATCCATATTTCTGAAGGTATTTGTTCCAGCATCCCACATTACTCTTTCTCATACAATTTTCTTGTATGTATTGTAAAAATAATTTGTTAATTCATATTATTAGAATAAAAATGACAAAAAATCTTTAAAAAGTAATAAAGGGCAATTATTTTCTAATGCGAATTCCGTGCAACTAAATAGATTTTGGTGAAAAATCTATGACCCTAATTCTCATTATCTAATTAAATTTGAATTGGAAATATTTTTAATGAAATAATTTGAACAATTGACGACATATGTTTGAATATAAATCTATAAGAAGACAAAAATAGCCTCGCACACGAGTTCTTCACTGTGAGCACTCATTCGCTGTGACTACATATTTTGAAATTGAATCCAAACTTTTGCAACTACACGGGTAAAAATAATTAAAGGGACAATTTTTTTTTTTTTTTTCTTGCCAAAAAAAGATAGAAAAAGAAAACCCCCTAACAAAGCAAATAAAAAAAAACCTGTCCAAAATATCATCCTATATAAGATCAATACATTTGAAAAACAAAATGAGCGCAACCTGCACCCTAATTAAGTAAACTGGTCACTAGTCGAACACAGCAACAGAGCGCCACCTATCGAATCAGAGAAAAACATGCCTAATAATGTGTATAATCGCCTCTAACAGCTACACAACTCTCGCATCTGTGTTTCATACTGTTTACCAGTGTCCTTCTCAACCCCTGTAGCAATCGCACTCACTCTTGCACCGAGGCTCTCTCAACCTTTTAAGGCTACACAGTACTCTAAAATTTCATTTTTACGGATTTCATTTTTTTTTGTTTTTTTTTTTGCATTTTCTTGTAGCCCATATCATTGAGAAGCTTGCCACCAAATTTCATATTTGTTAGCAAATTAATTTTTAAGGTATTTGTGAAGTTTTATAAGTTATGGTTTTGGTTTCGGTTTCATTTTAAAGCATTTTTCCAGTCTTAAATTAAATTATCTTAAAATCCGGCGTATAACGCGCACTTTTTGAACACATAAAATAAGATAGAAAATTAAGGGTGCGCGTTATACGCCGGCTATAAAAACGACAGCTTTAAAAATAACAAAAATTATGGGCATAAAAAAAATTTACTTCTAAATGTATCGAAACACTGTTTATTTAAAAGAAATAATTTGCCTTATGAACAAGAACAGTTGTAGTTCTAGAAAAATGCCATTTTTTCAAAAGTTTGGGATAGTACCTAGAATAAATTACTTCAAAACATAAAAACAATGTATACTTATGTTTCAGATTTCTTCGTTAAAAAGGGGGTGCGCGTTATACGGTGAATATACCTAAAAATTAAAAAATTTAGCTTGAAAGTATAGGTGCGCGTTATACACCGGTGCGCGTTATACGCCGGATTTTACGGTAATTAAAAATATTTTTGATCTTTTGTTTGAAACGGTTATTAATTCCAATTTTCAATACTAAAACCATTTCCGCTTGATTATGTTTTGAGTTTTTTGAGTTCTCATAATTAATTAAATAAGATTCATTCCATAGCCAATTTTTGCTTTAAAAAAGTTTATATAACTTAAACGCTTTATCATTTATTTTTTCCTGTAGAGAAAATGCCATGGAAAATGTATTCTCAGGTTACTGTGAGAAACAATCTTTCGAGAAGAGATGAAATACTACTAAAAATGATGTATCTAAGAATCAGTCCTCTGCTGATCCTACAATTAGACTTCTGAATTCAGACATAGAAATAACTGAATATTTCTTTTGATGTACCAAACTAAATTATACTAAACATATTGTAGTACTATGTTTTAGTATTTTAAAGTCGTACGACAAGAGCTGAAACTTCTTAAACTGCCCCAATTTAAAACTGAAAAAAATTAAATTTTATGAGCAAACCTGACTATTTTTAGCTTAAGTTAGTATATTTATTATTTCGTACATGAATGCTTTGTGTTTCAAAACTTTTGTGAAAATATTAGGTTAAGATAAAGCTGAATAAACTGACGTCCTAACAAATGCTATCAATACTATGCAAAAGTATTTTTTAAATTAAAAATATTATTTTCAGTCATATTTAACTAAGGTAGTGTTTTAATGCAGATCATACACACACACACATTGTAAAATAACATATTAAAAAATTAGATCTTTACGGCCATTATAAGTTTTTGTTTTATGATTTTACAAACTTTAAATGCGTTTTTCTCAGACTTTCAGTTTTGAAAAAAGGTATAAGTGTTTTCTAATCCCTAAGGCTTTTCTCCTGTTTAAGATAGAGCCTTGAATTTTTTTGTATATTCTCCCAAACGTATGTGTTCTATAAAAGTTAGTATGGATTTAGGGGGGGGGGATTTCTATTTATTTTTCTAAAAAATGCTTAAGTTGATATTTTAAAAATTTTCGTGTTTCTTATAGGTTTTTATAGAAAAATAATTATTAAAATTCAAAAGTACAATAGATTTTCAAATCCATACTAACTTTTGTTTGCAATAACCTAAGAAACATAAATAAATTAAAATGACTAAAAAATTTTAAAAATTGAGTATTTTATAAGAGTTTGAAAAAACTTCAAATATTCTTAATTTTATAAAATTGTACAAAATTGGATGGTCAAACTGACTTTTTACTTACAGAATCAGCTTAATATAATCTAAATATAAAACATCAATTATATTTACTGAAATGTCTCCAAAAAATTTCTTTGAAAAATGGTACCATGTAGCCTTAACGGCTAAAATACGATTTTCTGTGATAAAGTACTTGATAAATGTAATGTTCTCATTCTCTATAAACATTATTTAATCACAAAAAATATCTAATTGTGAGTTTTTTTCCTGGGTTGTAGCTAGACATTATAGATACTGCGCATTTAGGACATTTAACTGACTTTTCAGGACAGAGAGAAATAATGAATCATATTACAATAAACTTTTTATGAAAAATTAAAATTTCTGTAATGTTTATTTCAATTACAATTGAATACAAAGTATAAGTGTAACTTAATAATAATAGAATAATTGTACAACATAGAATACTTACTTAGAAAATATATAGAATATTTATTATAAACATTAAACTTGGTATATATCCATATTTTATATTTTATTTAATTTTAGTATGGAAAGTTAGAAATATAGTAATATTTTTCAGAATTTAAATTAGTTATTTCACAAATTTGATGAGCTATTTACTGTGGAATTTCATAATATGCAAACATTTTCTCCGAGCAGAAAAGCTGTAATGAAAGATATTCGAACCCGAGCGTCTTGTACAACATATTGTGAGCAAAGTTTGTTTATATTTCCCACCTCCAACACTCTCACGTGATTCTAAATGCTCTTTCTCGAGTACAGGAAAAGCGAAAATTTTTAGGTCATTTTTCTGTTCTATGTGGGCAGTAGATAGAGCCTCTATCCACATATTAAAAGGATTCCAAAAATCTAAATAAAACATTTTTTTTTATTGTTCAATTACTTAATTCATTCAGATGAGATAAAAGAAAACTTAACACATGTCGATTTTTTTTTCCAATATCAGAAATTTTATTTATAGTAATCAAAATACAATTTGTAGATTTACACCGAGAAAAACTGTTTTTAACTACCCATCAGAGGACATTAAATGAAAAAAAAAATATATCGTGCTGCCATCCATGTTAATTTTTATGCGTTTTAGCTTCAATTAACGCATATAAATAGACAAAATATCCAACCCCCGCTTGGAGAAAAGAATTTTAATGCGTGGCTAGACGTATTAGCCACTCCCCCTAAAGGGTTACACTCATCGATGGTCCTTGAAGTTGTTCTTAAAGTTCCAATCAGTATTCAAAGACGTTCCATACGTGTCCAATACGCTTAAGATCAGGATACATCACAGGCTTCGCCGATCGTTGAATGACCTCCAATTAGAGGTATTTGTTAACCTACTGAGCCCTGTTTTTCGCTCAAACAGCTGAAATTTGATCCCTATAATTCGCGGGAAAGTCTGACACAGCCGTCCCTGACATCCCTTTACCGTAGATTTGTCAGAGTACTACTATCAAAAAACATGAATATCATCATGCCATTCTGTCATGATGCCTCCCTGGATTAACAGACCACACTAGCACTTTTGAAAATGTTAGAGTCCTGATAACGACACCCGGATTACCTCCAGATGACAACATGTCTGAAGTCGCTACCCAGACTAAATCGCGACTCATCACAGGTGAGAATCCGGCAGTAATGAACCTCTGGTCAAGGCAAGTGTTCTCAGCATCTGCTGAGCAGTCTTTTTTTGTGGTTCACAGTTAAAAGGATGCAGATAACAAGGTGCTTGGCATACATGCTACCTGTATTACGTCTCTAGGATACTGTTATCCATGAAATAGATGCTCTTGTTGCGTTATACAGGTTTAGGGAGAGTTGTCTCACAATGTGGGACCTATCCTTTTTAGCTAAAAATTACAAATAACAATCTTGAGCCTGACATCGTTGTCCTTTTGGGGCCTTGACTCTGCCGGGGGATCACTGTTCCGGTCTCTGTGAAATATTTCCATAGAGTTTATACTACATTTCTAGAAACCTCGAGATCCCTAGAACAGGTAGCCTGTGATTGGTCCACCTAGAGTCTTCCAAGTATCCACAATCTTGTGGCATCTTCTAGATGTGGATGATCGACTATAATAAAGAAGCTTAGTTAAATAAATTCAAAAAGCAAGGATTGGGTTTAGCTAAGATGTTTCAAAACTTCCTTACGCAACAAGCTTCTGCAAACATGTGAAATATCTCTTTACAAACGCGATCACAACCCCACTGAATTACAACATCACATTACACTTAACTAGCTGATGTGTCCATGAAGAGGTTCGCTATCGTCTGATACCTTATTTGCGTACATGCACTGATTATTTTGTTCTTTTTAAAAATAAAACAGCACCTTGCTTTAATTGTTTTCACCAGTGCAGCATTCACAGGACTCAAAAGTTGTATGTACTTACGTACTCTACTGTAACCATGCTAACATTTAAGATAACTCACCAAATTAACAACCCTAACTTCCCGCATGTTGTAGCAGTGAATAGGCAACCATAAGCTTCCTTTCATATTTCCATCGCTGACAACCATTCTAAGGTTAACCGTTCGTTGATAAAATGAGTTTTAAATACTGAAGTGCTAATCTAGGGTTTACCGAGTTCTTGAATAATAAAGTTTGATAATAAAATTTATAAAAAATAATATTATAATTACATATAATAATAAAATAATATTATTAATTATAGATTATAACTAGCTCTTACCCGCTCGCTTCACTGGGAATTTCATGATGTTACATGATTATATACTTTTTATATAAATATATATAAAATAGTTATAGATTAAAAGTAAAAATTCGATTACATTGAAAAGTATTCTTATTACTCACGCCTTTTGGTTTAAAAAGGACAGAAATTTTAAATAATACTTTGTAAAATTTAAGTAGAATTATCATTTTTCGCTCGCGTAAACCTCTCCCCAAGTGGATTTACGCAAAACCAATTTTGAATAGTTTATTCCTAATCAATAAAATAAGTATGCTTACCTAATTTCAAGTTTAAATTTAATAGTTCAAAAACGAAATATTTTCCTCAGCAAGCTCCAGTAACCAACTTAAAAAATCGATTATTGAAAGATTCGTTATCAATAAATTTTAATTCTATAAAAAAAATACATGCCAAATTTCAATATTGTAGAATTAACTTATCCAAAACGGAAATATTTTTTTTATCAATACGCTACAAAATATTCTACTCCCTTCCCCCACTGGAGCCAATTTTCGAAAAATCCTTTCTTAGGGGATTTCCAATCAGCAAAAGTAACTTGCATACCCAACTTTCATATAAATAAACCCCAGTAAACCTTAAGTCTCTCCATAGGGGCCAATTTTTATAAAATTCGTTTTTAGTGGATCTATACTCAACAAAAGAAACATGTCTACAAAATTTCAAGTTCGTATATCAAACAATTCAAAAACGGGAATATTTATCTTTGCTCCTCAAGTCCTTGCAAGGCGCCTTGAGATTTTATTTTCTCAAAGCAACTTCTAAAGCAAGTCTCAATTTTATAAAAGGAACTGAAGTATCGAGTGCGGGGGTATAATAGTCCAAAAACGTGAATATATTTATATATAACGCCCCTTAAGCCCTCGAAACGCCTCTTGGGGGTCAATTTCTTTAAAACTCTCTTTTCAGTGGATCTACTTGAAAGGAACAGGCCTTAAGAAATTTCATTAATGTATAATAGTCTAAAAGCGGGAAAATATTTATATATACTGCTTCTTTTTGATCCAGTAGTTCAAAAAAATTGGATATTTATCATTAATGCTCCTTAAGCCTTCGCAATATTTCCCTTTGGTGTCGATTTTTGCATAATTCCTTTTGCAGTGAACCTCTACTTCATGAAGGAAACATGCCTACCAAACTTCAAGTTTCAATATTTCAAAAACTGGATTCTCTATTATCTATAACTACCCTTTATTCCTCGAAAACCCTTTGGAGGTCAATTTTCGTAAATGTTTCTTTTTGTTGCGGCTCTTTACTAATCGAAAGGAATATACGAGTGAAATTTCATTTATGTAGGTGTAAGATTAAAACATGAATATTTATCTATAACGTCGCTTTTCCGCTTCCAAATACCTTGGGGGTCGATTTTGTCAAAACCCTTTCTTATAGGATCTCTACTCCATGAAAGGAACATGCTTACAAATGTTCAAGAATGTACGCCTAATAGTTAAAAGACGGAAATTTTTTTTATCTATAACCTCCCTTAAACCCGAGCAACCCACTTGGGGGCCTATTTCTCCAAAACAATCTTTTGTAGAGGATTTTTACTTCAAGAAATGGACATGCCTGATAGATTTCCAGTGTTTAGATCTAATAGCCCAAAATCTTAATTTTTCTTAAATGCCCCTTTATCCTTCGTAATTCCACTTGGGGATTGATTTTCACTAATCTCATTTTGTAGCGAAAATCTACTCCATTAAAAGAAACTGTTAGTCAATTTCCAAGATTATTCATCTAATAGTTTAAAAATGGAAATAATTATTGATAACTTCCCTTGAAGATTTCCTTAAAAACTATTTTGTACTGAATCTGTACTCTCTTCGAAAGGAACATACCTAGGGGTTGTAGGTTTAATAGTTCCGGAGATATCGTGACGAGTAAGTCGCTTTTTTTTTCTTTGTAGTATTTATAGATTTTATGAAGTTGCCAATGTTTGGCTTTTTTGCAACACTCATCTGTTTAAATTAATAACAAGACGATGAAGATCACTAAACAATTATATAACAACTGGAAACCTCGATGCTTGTTCAACTCTTCCATTAAAAACATATAATATTTAAGACGATGATGGAACAGTAAATCTATTAAACTCGTACTTTGTTTAAAATATTGGATGGAGCTTTCTACTGCCTTTAGTCCAGTGTTTCTCAAACTGTGGGGCGCGCCCCCCGGGGGGGGGGCGCGATACCCTTACGAGGGGGGTGCGAGCATATCGAAAATAAAAGATTTAAAAAATAATTAATTTACTGGAATGAATTTAAACAAAATACTTTCAGACTTAGTAAAAAATGCACTTTTACTCTGATATAATTTATAGGCGATATAAGTCATCTCAAAAATAAAAACTTCTTCAATACCTAATTAGCTATCTTTGATACAAAAACCAAATAAAAGAACTTTTATTTTATTTGCTGTAATCTCATGATAAGTGATTTTACTACTCTTTCAGAGAAAAAACAAATCCCAGACCCAGAATCGAAAAAATTTAGGAACGTAAAAAATTCATCACTGTGATTATTTTTGAAATACTGCACATTATAGCTGTAATTTGTTTTTGCTGATAATCTGTTTGATCTTCTAAGTTATTGGTACAGTTAGTTATGACCCCTCTCTTATGTGATTGTTTCTCATTTAGGGAAGTTGTAAGTAATGTATTTATTTCTGTGTTGCGCTTTTTTCCATGCAAAAGAGTTTTATGATATTTGGAAGATCACTGAGAGCACTTTGAAGGATTACTTGTCCAAGACTTTTAGCCCGGAAGTGGTCGCGTGGGACACACAGATCACAAAATCGTTAATTCTGGCAAAACTGTTTATTTGTTACCAAAGAAAAAAATTGAAAAGTGCTGGAAAGTAGGTAAGTTTACTTTCTCTTAATTAAATTATTCACTGGAATCACGATTTATAGCGTGTACAATAAAATAATTATATATAAAAAAAAAAGGATTGGGGTGACTCAATCACCCCGCGTGACCCTTAACGCTAGTATCGAGTGTGTGTCTGCCCCCGGGACAAAACATTTTGAAGTCTTCTCGCTTTAAATATTAAAAATAACACTATTATTCTTCATTGGAATTTTATATTATTTTTCATTGTTTAACATTAATTCTAAATGCTAATTCTGTGAGGCTTAAAATTACAGTTCGCTTAAAACACTAATTATAATATGAGCATTCATTTTAAAATATCATTTTACATTTTCGTAAATATTGTAGCGCATTTGGGTTTACTCTCATGACAATTCAGCTATTTATCAAGGATGTTTTAGTTTTTTAAAAAATGAACTCGTTCGAAGAGCGGGTACTTCAGACAGTATAATTTTAATATATCAGTGCTGCACAAGGTATTTTATAACTAATTTATAAATACTAAATTAAGAGCAAGTTTAATAAGTTTCAGCGATTTCCATGGGCTTGTCTTGCAGAGAAAAGTTTTTGAAAGGTAGGTTTACGATTAGAAATTGACACTCTGAGTACATTTTCTATATTTGGTTGAGATCTATATTTTGTCTTGAAAGCAGCCACACCACACTTTACAATCTGTTCCAATTTAAAAATTCGAGAAAAAAATATGTATTACTTAAAAGTTACATAAATAAAATTTAATACACTTATTTTATTAATTTGTACGGTTTATAATTAAGATTGTTTTGTAGCTTTAGCGTCAAAGTGCATTATTATTGCATTCAATACATTATTATTGTATAAGGGGGGCGCGATAAAAATTATGATTGAAAAGGGGGGTGCCAGTATTGAAAGTTTGAGAAGCACTGCTTTAGGCCTTCACTAAGTGATATTTTAGGAGTTTGTAAGGTCTTCTAAACGTTAACGTCTTCATCATTTTTCGGCATTTTTTCATAAACTCAGACCGCAGTAATACGGTCTTGAACGGATCTGCACGTTAAGTGTTTGGACCTGAAACAGTGTGGACGAGTCGCCCGGACTGGCTGGTTAGTGTTTGCCGAGTTTTCGGGAGCTTACTGAATCATAAAAATTTTTTATAATAGTATGTATGAATAAAAATTCAGCAATTATTTTATCCAAACTTAAATGCAGAAACAAAGGGTTATCTGTGGAATCATTCTGAAAAAAAAAAAAAAAAATTGAAGACGCGAAAGTTGACAGGTGATCTCCGAGAATTTATCTTGGAATTTTGTAATCGTTGGTAAGAATCCTATTGGTTCTGAAAGCCTGCCAATAGAGGCCAATTCACATCAAATTTGTCAAGGCTCTAATTCAGTGATACCCTACCTGCGACCCGCATGTGGCCCACCAGCCTTTTCTGAGCGGCCCGTTCATGGTGCACTGCATTAAGAAATTCAGTTTTTCAAGAGCAATGTACTACAATTTTAGCAAGAAATTCTATCAGTCGATAAATCAACTCTGTCAAGTTGTGCATCAATTTGCTTTTTTTTATTTTATAATGTAAACAATAGGTTTTGTCATATGCGTGTGAGTGTTTGTGGGTTTTGAGGGCGCAAGAGTCAATTTTGGCCTAGATGCGCCCAACACTTGTTTAAGCATTGAAAGTATAAAAACATTACAAGGTTTATAAAAGGAGTTTTATTAATTAAATATGCAAAGTCTGAAAATATGTTTAAAACGGCAGTTCTAAAAATAAAATTAAACAGATTTTGGTGGGGATTTCCCCCACGAAGTTCGATAAGTATGATAGAAAAATGTCACTTCCTGTGTATATGATCGGGGTTAAAAATCGTTTGTTTTCACTGCTTCTATTTCTTTTTTTCTTTGACGTCATACACAAGATGTCCTTATCTGACGTGTTTTGTAAAGGTGGACTTTTTCAGGGTTTCTGAGGCGTCATTTGTATTTCTGTTTTTGTTGTAAAAAGTGCTATTTTGGGTTGTAACACTTCTGTCCAAATTTCAGCTTCAGAAGCTCTCAATAGGTCTTCAAAAAAGACACCTCGGCAGGAATTAAAAGATTTGTGGGAAGCTTTAGTTACAGGACAATATAAAAAAGATTTCGCAAAAAGAAAAGGATTTGTTTGAACAGTAGAATTCATTTCAGTAAGGAGATCCCCGGAACGCAATTGTTTTATTGATTTCCATTCGCCACATATACCGATGAGGACTTTGTGAACAGCACATGGTGATTTCTTTGACACCTTATTGTTTGGTAAGAAAATTAGTAAAAATCTCGAATTTTTGGAAATTTCATAAATGTTTAAGTGGGTAAAACAAGTTTTTTACCCACAATTTTCTTATCTCCAGCACTAACCCTACGGCAATGTCCCACCGGGAGCACCAAAGGGACTTATCACCAGTCTAATGACAGGAACGGGTTCAGTCTTGCCTCCCATCTACAGCGAAGCTTTGTCCAAAGGGAACGCAAAAGTATCACCAGGACACCATTTTCCTGATTACGAAACGACACACACGGAAAACAAGCTAGTTGCGAAACCAACGGGGCTAATAAAACGCAATGTGAGAGAAAATAAAATTAAATGACAAAATGAAACCAAATAAACGCATTACAAAATGAAAACGAAACTGTGTTAGTAACAATGAATAATATAATCCAATACAAAATAAATAAATTTAGTAATCTAATCTCGTATATTTAAGGAATGTTTATCTATGGTCCAGACGGGAAAAGACTAAAAGAGGAAATTGAATGAGTAGAAACCGTCGAAAATACTAGATTACCGCGTAGTCATGACACCTGTTTTTACCAAAGACAGTAAACCCCTTGGGAAAAATAAAAGTTCACTTGGGAATTTCGGGATTGTGACGCCCGAACTCACCTCAAGAAGATGACCCTGAGGTGTTGGTCATAGGTGAGAGGAAAAAAATTCCAGCTACTCCAGACACCATTAAAAGATGCATAAAAGTAAATATGTTTTGTTTTATAGAAAAGTTAATATAGTATTTAAGTTAACGCAAAATATGTTTTAATATTTTGAATAATTTTGCTTTATCCTACCTTGCTTTGATCTTATAGTGGTACCCCCTTCCTTATCCTTAAGTTAAAACCAGCGTGAAATATTTGTCAAACGTACCCCTAATCTACGTTCTCATTTCGCAGTGGTGTGGAAATTTGGAAAGAGATTGTCTTCGTCACTTGACCATGGTTTTTGTGTGAATCAAGAAGCTGAAAAATTCATGATCCAAAATTCAAAACCTAGCTTCTTAACTTTTTTTTTTTAAATTAAAATATTGCCTTGATTTTTCAACAAAATTTTTTCATCCCAGGAATATAAAAGGACTCGATGTATTTTTTACAAATATATAATCGAAGGATATTACAAAAATTATATAAAAGGACATTTAAAAAAATAAAAGAGGAAATTACATCACGTTTTTTTTTTTTTATTTATTTGAAAAATTTTGAATAAATGACGAAAAATAATTTTTTTTTAAATAACTTGCACCGCATTAATTAATACAACTCCAATTAGAGCATTAAAATAAAAGTAGATTTAAAGAAGAATTCATAAACTGAAGAATGCAATAGCAATCTCTTCAAAACAATATGTTTATTATGTGTTAATTTATATCATTTATCCGATTAAAAGTTATTTAAGTTTGTTTTCTTTAATTCAAGAAATAACAAAGACATTACTTATCTTACTTAAACAAAAGAAAATGACTTAACTTAAATTGTATGCAGTCACGAAAACGGCCGAATATGCACCGCATGGTAGCCGAGTTTGTAAAAATGAATCGAAAAAGATTAAACACGGGTGTTTCCCCAGAAAATATTAGACTGCACTTCTACATATTATTTGTTTGATAATACAACAAAAAATAAACTTCCGAAATGCCCTTAAAAATAAGAAAGGTATGTACTTTTTGAAGGTATGGATTATTTACTGCATGAAATTGAAAATTAATGAACACATAGTATGCAGTAATAATTTACCTGATTAGACACACCTCAGAAAAATACTTCATGAAGGCATAAAGCTATCTACAATGAAAAATAAAATCACAACTTCGCAAAAACTGGCTACTTTTTTTTAAAAAAAAGAAATGCGTAATGTGTTTTGCTGTTTTCCGCACTGCATTATACATTCTATGACAAAGGAACAGTAAGTTCATTAGCGACACACCTTGTTGAAAATACTGAAAGAAAGTTTATACAGCCTTTAGTCCCTCACTATGTGATGTTTTAGGAGTTTGACTGTCCTAAATGTTAATAATTTTAAGGCATTGTTTCATTAACTGAAAAAGCAATAATACTGTCTTGAATAATACTTTTTCGACCTGAAATGTGGCCGAGTTATCCGGACTGGAAGGTTATCGAGTGCTGGGTTTTCGGGACTCCAATAAATCATAAAAAGTACACAATAGTGTGTCTTGAAGAAATGTCGGCTTTGTGGCGTGGTTGGTTTGTCGCTGGCCTTCTGTAACCCCAAGTTTGCGGGTTCGACCCCGGCCCAAGTAGATCGATTTTCATGATGTAGAATATCGACAGGTAAAAAAAAGGTCCCGAAAAATAGAGGATTTAGTACTTAAGACAAATATTTTCGTATAAGATACACTCATCTTTCATAATAATAATAATACAAAAAAAAATTTTTTTTAAAAAAACGAGTGCATGTTTTATATTTTTCAAAATTAAAATTTTAAAACTGATATAAGATTCCTGATGACTAAAGAAGTGCAGGGTTTTGATGCAGATTAAATCTGATTAAATCTGGTTGAGGCTCAAAGTCCTCAGATTGGCGTGATGAGGAGTCTGAAAAATCAGTGGTTAACTTAGGTAATTGTCTCGTCACTTTATCGTGGTTCAAAATTAAGAGTATAGTGGAAATATTTTCCTTCTGTGTTTCTTTGAAGTGACACATTAATAAGCAGTCAAAGAATCAAACCATGTTCAAATGATTCTAGATGCAATATGAAAATATCACAATGTAAAACTGTATAGTAATTATTAAACGAGGAATTTTTAAAGAATTATGATGTAATTTAAACAAGTAACTTTCTGACACAACTTGAACAAAAGATTTCAAAATGCATTCCAAGCGTTTCATTTAGTATTTAAACTAAGAATGCTTAAAAATTTGAAAAACTTATTAAGATCTGAAATAACGTATAAGATATATATTTTTAATAATCTAATCAATACAGCAGAAAACGGATTTTATTAAACCTCTCCAATAAAGTAAAAATAGAAACGCTATCATTATATCCTGTGCAAATGAAATTATATAGAAGAATTTTTTTTTTATTTTGAATCAATATAACCGTACGTAAAGAAAAGCGAAAGAAGAACCCCTCCGCCCCCCCCAAAAAGAGTATTTAGTACTTTAGACAAATATATTCATAAAAGATACACTCACCCACTTAGCAACCATGTGTTCTGATAGTCTACAAATAATATGTTTTCATAATAATAATAAAAAAAAAAAAAAAGGAAAAAAAAATGCCCTATTAATCTTTTTTTAATTCAAGCTTTAAATTTGATATTGTTTACTATATCCTACCTTAAAGGCCTGACGTGAGGAGGATCTGATTCACGTTAAACTTGTTGAGGCTGAAAGTCCTCACGAGGGCGTGGTGAGGAAGTCTGAAGGAGCACGGACTAACTCAGATGCCGTTCTTGTCAATTTATTATAGTTGAAAATAACGAAAACCGTGGAAT
Organism: Trichonephila inaurata madagascariensis; assembly: GCA_019973955.1. Lineage (NCBI taxonomy): Eukaryota > Metazoa > Arthropoda > Arachnida > Araneae > Nephilidae > Trichonephila > Trichonephila inaurata. The sequence goes on from BMAV01012073.1 coordinate 33,574, forward strand.
GAGTACTTCTGGTTCTTTAAAGTGACACACACACACATTAATAAACAGTCAAAGAATCAAACCATGTTTAATTGGCTCAATATGTAATATGAAATTATCACAATATAAAACTGTATAGTAATTATTTACGTATTTTAATATATGAATATCTTTATACACAACTAAGTATTCCAAAAATAAATATGTAATTTAAAATGAAAGAGAAATAAAAACCAATATTAAGTTTTTGATTGATTGACTGATTGCATATTAACAACGCAGTTTGAATCTACAAAAGATATTCGGTGATAGATGTCATAATTTTGATCATCGGTTCAATAACGAAGAGGACACTTGAGATAATACTTTATTATCCAATTTTCCACACCATCACAACAAAAACTTTAAACCTTGAAAGATTTTACGTGCATCAGTCTCTCTACACGGCGGGTCTTTATTGTCAGAAGGTTACGAACCCATCAATATTCAGAAATAAACCCGTACACAAGTTCAAGACTATAACCACTCTTATACTAGGGTTAAAATAACTTTTGAAACAGAAGTACAAGACACTTTCACTAATAGTTCCTTGTAAAAAGCAAGTGTGTTGCTTTTATTCATATCCAAGTATATCATTGCTATAGGGCAGGAGTAGTGAACCGTTATGGATCCACGTTCCATATTTTCAAAAGAAGTGTTTAATGAGATACAGACGTGCCTTCAAACGATTTTGCTTTATGATTGTTCGGAAAATAATAAAAGGGAATATTAACAACTCAAAACTCTTTATTTACTTCAAAAATAAAACAAAAACACCCTTGCCACTGTATAAGTTTTAATTGGTTTAGTTTTACATGTACTTTAAATTGAAGTAATATTAGTGTGACTTCTGTTGTTGCAGATTGGGTGACAAAAAAGTTATATTAAGATTAAAAAATGTTACTTTTAGTAGAATGCATGCTGAATTGGAGTCATCTGCCAAATGGTTCCTAATCAATTAATTATTTTTGTTGTGTTTTACTTTTGACGAGAGGATTTGTGATTTGTCTCAAAATGCCGATTCACTGACCATGATTTGCATACCAGCATTCCAGAACATAAAGCACCCCGCTTTGTGGCCTTTACTAATCATGCGATATTTTTAGATTCACCGTTGGAAATTTTCTGTTACACTTACTATCTTGCACTTTTCGTTCTTTTTTTAGAAATAATCATGTTAAATAACAGTTAAATATCGTAAATATAACATAAATAAACTTTAAAATATAGTTCTGTCGATGAAATTGACTATGTCAGGGATGGTGATCCAGTGGCACGCGTGCCATTGTTGGCACGCGAGACAATATTTTAAACATGTGATTAATCAAAACGGTTTGCATTTTAATTCAAAATAACAAAGTTCACAATGAAGTATTACGAACAAACACGAGTGATCAGTCGGAGTTTTCAGTGAGATTTACTGAGTTCAATGAATTATCAGAACAGGTCAAGATTTTTATGTACCTTGATGTGACTTCGTTTAATAAACTGAATTTGTCCCAATTCGATTGGTTGTAAATTAAAAAAAATTATAAATGCAACTGACTGATTTCCAATTTAGTTCAATATGGATTTAAAAATTTGTTGAAAAAAAGAAAGTTGGAATTGATTGAAACAAAGATTAACAAGAAATATAAGTAAAAATGCTAGTAAGGAAATTTTGGAAAGATGAAATTTGATTCCAGATACATTTAGCTGTTTGAAGAAACTGGCTCATGCTGCTTTAACCATATTTTCATCTACCTATGACTGCGAGTCATTATTTTCAGAGATGAATAACTTTAAAGACTAACTTAGAAACCGTTTGGCAGTTGACTTCAATTCAGCTGGCATTCTGCTAAAAGTAACATCAATCCTAATACAAATTATTTGTCATATACTCTGCTACAACAGAATTCACACTAATGTTACTTCAGTTTGAATTACTTGCAAAAATAAAACATTTACTACAATACAGTACAAAAGGTATTTTTTGGTAGTAAATAGAGTTTTGAGTTGTTAGTGTTTAGTTTTATTTTTTTCTCAATAATCACAAGTCAAAATTATTTGACGGCACGTCTATACCTCATAAAACATTTCTTAAATAAAAAATGGCATGTTGATCCAAAAAGGTTCACCACCCCTCGATTATGCTATGCGCAGACAAATTTTTCATTATAAGCAACTGTAGTCCAAAACATAACTAAAGCAATAACTGAGAGACAAATACAAGCGAATGTGCTCCGTGACCGATCACTCCCGTTCGTGTGTCATATTTCATAGTGAATTTTGTTATTTTGAAATAAAATGCTAAAATTTGAATAAATGCTAAAATGAAATAATAAGATTGCTTCTGTCAGGAAAATGATTTCTCGACTCTTGTTAGTGAATTGATTGACGATTGTTTATATATTACCTCATTTCAAATAAACATTAGAGATTATGGATCTCGTAATTTTCAACAACTGTCAAGTAATGAGAAAGACACCTGACTTGGCAACCCACTTTCAATACTTTTGAAACTTATATATGCAAAACAAACGTATGAAACAGATACGAAAGAAATTCGATGGCCGCGGTACTCTTGGAATCAAAGTCAAAGATTCGTGGCCTGCGTGCCATTAGTTCGAGCCTTATTGCCAATGAAGACCTACCGTGTAGAGAAAATGATGCACATTAAACATATGTAAACTGAAGGCTTTGGAAGGAGAGGGGTTATATCAGTTTGTGTGTCAGCCTGGTCACATGACCTTGGTTCAAAATTACAAGGTTCATCGCTTGTAGCTTCTTGCGTTGTTTTATAGGGCGACGTTCAGAAAGACCCC
>BMAV01012074.1:18786-31332 GCA_019973955.1 Trichonephila inaurata madagascariensis
GATCCAATACCTATACCACTCGGCTACCACGGCCTCTTCAAACTGTAATAACGTATGTCAGTGGCGCTCACAGAAATTTTACAAGGGGGAAGGGGTCCAGGGTCGAAAGTCAACCATTCTCGTATCATGCTCCAATACGCCGCCCAACATATTTTTTTGATTTTGTCGATTTGGTAGAACAAAAAGCAGTAAATTAATTAATTATTGAATAAATAATTAGCATTAATAAAATTAATTATTAATAACAAATACTTTTAATTAAATGTTACGTACTATATAAATAAGATTATACTTAACTCGGTGGCGCAACAGCCCATGAGGGCCCGTATCAGTATATGGGACTTTGGGCCCTGAGGTGCATGAGCAAAGGTTCCGATCTGGTGGTCAGTCTGAAGCGGAAACCCCAGTGCTAAGTTCCTAAGCAAATTTGGTAATCACTTATCGTCCCACTAAAGGGATGAAAGGTTGAGTCAACCTTGCCCAGACCGGGTTCGAACCTCGGACCTGTGGTGTGGAAGCGCGATGTACTACCACTCAGCCACTGGCCTTACATAAGATTACAATAAAAAAAATCAAGGACCCGGGGACCCCCACTCCCCTCTTGTGTGTGCCACTGATGCAAGTACATATTTTATGCAATAAATTGTGCGTATGTCATCATACCTATGGATACTTCTTTCAAACTTTACACAAAATAGAGTGCATTGATTTTTCACGTTTTTGGGTTGACAGGCGTTAATTTGTCATATTCTTGAAAACCAAATGTCATTTCTTACTAATTAATTGATGTTCGAAAATTTTCTAATTGTAGATTTTGTTCTATTTATTTCCAGTTCGATTTGCAATGCCTATCTTCCTAAGTTTGCTACTATGGGTATACTGCTGTCGGTTGCATTTTATCGGACACAGTCCTTTTACTAAACCGTGACCTCAATAACATAGCTGTAGCTCTTCGTTCGCACGTATTTCCAGGTTAAAGGAATTTTGCAACGCTCCCTGTATACATTTCAATAAAAAATACCAGGAAAATTTAGAAGGAACAATGGAGAGATTTTGTTTAACTTTATAAAAACTTTCTTTAATAAATATAACGTTTTTGAAAAAACTCAATACAAAATGAACAAAAACTAAACTCAATTTCTGATGAAAAAGTCCTTCGTGAAATGAATTATGGTATTCATTCAGTATTTTCAAATGTTGCCATTTATTATGTAAAAAACTCGACTTTCCATGACAATAAAACAAAAACAAATTAAATCACACTTGTCGCAGTACTTCTCAAACTTTCAGTATTAGCGACTCAATATTCAATCATAATTTTCATCGCACCCCCCACCCCTCTCCGTAGAATGAGAATGCATTAAACTCAGTAATATTATACTTTGACGCTAAAGCTACGATACGACTTTAAATTCTTAAGAGCCACCGGCGTAAATAAACGTCTTGTTCAGACAGTGTGTTAATTGCCCCGGACGTATATATATGTCTGTAAGAAGTATGATCTTTTCTGTGAACTACTATCCATAAAATTATTCTGACTGCTTTGGAATGCAATAAAATGCAAAGCAATTTAGTGTGTTGCAAAGCATTTACATACTTAATTGGATTTGCATATTTATTCCTCTTTTTTTACCCCCTCCCCCCTAATGCACCACATTCACTCCCCTTCGTGTTAAAAGGTGGTATTGAGAAGCGAACCGTGTAATTTTTAATCTGCATTTAAAGGATTAATTATAAACCGTACAAGTTATCAAGATAAGTGTTAATTTTTGCATATAATTTTATTTATGACAATCCTGGGGTCACTGGTAATTATTAAACTTGTTTTAACTTATAGTATTGTTAAATTAGTAATAAAATACATTGCGCAGTACTTGTATATTTATAAGTGCATTATATCAGTGTAAATGTATATTTTATTTTTTATCATGCCAGGATGTATTTTGTTTGTTTACTTTCAGTAAATCAATAATTTTTTTTTAAATAATCTTTTATTTTCGACTTTTCAATATGCTTGCCGCCCTCCTCTTAGGGTCATCACGCTCCTCTAGGTGGGCGTTTCTCACAAAGAAACACTGACTTATCGGCATGCATTTTATCAAACTGGGAGAGAAGGTTCCTTCTAAACACAAGACATGGGATAAGAAGAAATAGATGGCACCACAAATTGATAAAATAATCATTCTACGACCTTCGGTTGCCAGGCAATTCATCATCTCTTTCGTTAGTCAATGGTTCGCGAAGAACTTGCAGAGATCATGTTTTCAAGCTAATGAGTCTTGCACTATGAGGCAAAACTATTCTCACTAATGAAATGGCGCGTTATACAGACAAAAGATTCCCTCGCAAAAGCCCGTGAATAACATTGTCTGGAGCTTCTGTATTCTTAATAGCCTTTTCCTCGCTGAACAATGGAAGAATCTGAGCTGATACATTGTTGTGGTTTCTTCATTTGTTACACAGAAGTCTTAGTTTCATTAATGTGTCAGCCCCGCGTATTCCATGATTTTTTATTATTTATATTAAATGTGTATTTTTTATTTCATTATTTATATTGTATTTATATAGCATTATTATTTATATTGTATTTATATAGTGTTATTATTTATATTGTATTTGTGTATAGTATTATTTATATTGTATTTATATAGTGTTATTATTTATATTGCATTTATATAGTATTATTTATATCGTACTTATATAGTATTCTCATTTATATTTTATTTATATTTATATATTATAGTATTAATTATTTATATTGTATATATATAGTATTATTATTTATATTGTATATATATATAGTATTATTATTTATATTGTATTTGTGTGTGTGTGTGTATAGTATTATTTATATTGTATTTATATAGTGTTATTATTTATATTGCATTTATATATATATAGTATTATTTATATTGTACTTATATAGTATTCTCATTTATATTTTATTTATATTTATATATTATAGTATTAATTATTTATATTGTATATATATATATAGTATTATTTATATTGTATTTATATTTATATAGTATTATTTATTTATGTTGTATTTATATTTATACAGTATTATTTATTTATATTGTATTTATATATTTATATAGTAAATTTTACTATTTATATTTATATAGTAAATTTTATTATTTTTATTGTATATGTAATATAAATTATTTTCGAAAAAAATTCGGAATTAAAAAAAGAAGTAAGCATTGTGTATGCATCTTAGCCGAGAAAAGCTTAATTAGACTCAAGAAAAACGTCTAAATCATTTAATTTATTGTTTAAAGCAGTGATCGCTAACCTTTAGGATTTCATGGAGAATTAAATGTATAATGTTAGATTTAACGGACAACCAATATGAATTTAGGAAGGAGGGGGGGGGGGGGGTGGAGTAAATTCATTTATATAATAATAATAATCAGAAAACTTGTATTTTATTTATGTGAAATGCACCCAATAAAGGTAACACAGTTATAGAGTAATTATTTCTAAAAAAAGAAATCTTCATAAAAATATAAATAAGTAGACCATCACACAAAAAGTTTTCACTAATCACCAAGGCTCGTGGACTACCAGCTGGTCACTGCAGTTTAAAGCAGAGGTTCCCAAACTTTTTTGCCTCATAGACCCCTTGACAGGTTTTTCGGCTTAGGGTAGACCCTTACTAACCTAATATTAAATTTTTGTAAATTCATCAACTTAAATTTGTTTTTGATAGCAGATATACAGCTACTTACTTTAAAAGATTTAAATTTTTAACTGCAGTGAGGTATAGTGTAAAAACTTTAGAAAAGACATTTTAATTAATTAAATTAAAATTTAATTAATACATAAAATAACTGAGCATCAAACAAATGTTTTTAGTGGGTAGGATGAATCTCGGTATGCAGTAACATATTTTCAACATTTAATACCAATCTTGTCAGGTTTAACCCTAAATATCTCCTCGGTTAATACTGTCTAGTCTTTTCTTCTTTCTTTTTTTGTTTTGGAGATCGGCAAGAGCTCCTTCCAACCGGAAAAAAAGTTAAAAACTTTCACACGATATTCCATAATATGGAATAATTAACAGGTATATCTTTTTAAAGCCGAAATTATTGACATCCGTTTCTAAAATTTTCTTTAATTTTCGTTAGTACCTAATTTTTGGAATCTGACATTTTTTTTACGAAGTGACCATATGAATTCGTTGCCTACTGTGCTATTACGATAGTCAAAACATTCTCAAACCTAGCTTCAAAATCTAAAATAAGGGTATCTAAATGTTCGATGTAGGTTGAAACGTCTCTTTTCCTGGTAGATTGTCTGTGACAATTCCGAAACTGGAAAAATTTGCGACGTTCATTATTACACTCCTTTTGCATAATTCTGGCAAGAAAGGCTGGAATGTGGTCCTTGTTTTAATAAAATTTATGCTGTCGCCTTGTAACTGCAAATCAACCTTATTCCATTTAGTAAATAAATCTGTTAAATATGTAAGTTTGTAATTTTTGTAAGTTTTTTGTAAGTTTTGTAATAACTTAATTAAACTTCCTTTAAAAATTAAAGTCACGATCTGGTTTAAGGAGAGTCACAATCGTAGACCCCCATTTACACCTTATGGACTCCCAAATTATTTTTTCAATGACGTGAACCCCCTTGCAGGTCGTCATAGACCTCTGGGGAGGTCTATAAAGACCACTTTGGGAATTACTGGTTTAAAGCATAAATTTGTACAATCTAGATTTTTTGAGTTAATTATATTCGGTAAATGTACAACACAAAAAATATCTATTTTAAAATATTTAATAAAATACAACACACTTTAAATATGAAGAATAATTACGTTAAAACACCCTGAATCAGAAAAAAAAAATTTGTACTTAACATTTGCAGCTAATAAAACATTTTAATTTTCATTAATATTACAGAACAGGGGGCGGCAACCTATGGCACGCGTGTCACATGTGGTACAATTTTCAGTGACACTGTGCACTACTCTACAAATTTGTCAATTTTTGAGTGGATGGAAGTTGATAAATTCGTAATGGATCTCTCTTATTCAACAAACATCTTCAGAATTATGGACATTTACAGAATTACGAAAAAATCTGAAAGATAACTCAGATAATTACAGCTATTTTGTAAATTATTGATTGTCATTGTTAGTGAGATCAATTGTTTGAAGAGAGAAAACTTTATTTTCTGTGGTTTCCGCTTTTGGTTCTACATATCTAAGTAAAAAATCTTTCCACATATAAAAAATACTTCGAATCCTCAAGAAAATTGTTTAACAACTGAACACTGAGAATTATGTCTAATTGAAAGTCACTCATTATATTCCTGATTTTGCAATAGGAAAATAACCTTGTGCAGGCACAAAGTTCGCATTAAAATATTTATTTATCTTTTTATTTAACAATAATGAGGGGAAAGACGTCTATTTTATGTTATACATTTCTTATTTTAATAAAAATGTTTAAAAATACATAATATATGTACAATTTTAATTTTTTTTTATTTTGGTTGAAGAAATGGTTTATATTTTATGTTTGTTTTTATGTTAAGAAATATCTTTAAATGACGCAAAATTAATATATAGTAAAACTGTAAACATTTATATTATTGACATCTAAACTCTAACTCTGCATGCATTATCGCGGGACTCGAATTATTTCCATAATGCCCCACTGTGTGGCATGCTGAATCATATTGGTGGATTGGTTAGGCACGCCACAACTAAAAGGTTGCCGACCCCTGTAATGGAGCTAATTATTAATCATATAATTCCAAATATATCTTACAAAAGAACGTAAGTGAAAGATATGCTCTTCGAATATTACACCTGAAGCGCATATTCATTTAAAACCTAAATATGAAATGAAAAACTACATTCTTCCCGAATGGAAAACTTTGTATTCAGTTGGAAAATGGAGTTGTATTCGAAAAACACCAAATGGGTGAAAAACAGAAGAAAATATATATTATTTTAATTTCACATGTAGAGGAAAGACGAGAAGAATGAGATGTAAAATCCGGATAAGCCGCTCTGCATCGACTCGTTTATTCTTGTAAATAGTTAAAGCCGTATCACACGTACACGTTTCGAGCAATTTTTCGTTCAACCCCTGTTCGAACAACTTTTTGCTAGTGAGCTCAAAAAGTTGCTCCAAATAAAAGTTGCTTGAAATCCTAGCCAATGGGGTTCTTCGGTGCCCTACGTCATAAACAAAATGGCGGCGTCGATTTCGTCAAACACATCAGATATGGCGTATAATATTTTAATGGTGTATAATATTTTAACAGCGTATAGTATTTTAAATAGAAAGTTGCTCCATTTCTGTTTATGCCCATCAACAAAAGCGCGAACGAAATAAAAGAAATAATTTTGGATGTTCGTTTGCTGAAGCAGAAAAATTGGCGAGTAATTTTTCAATGTGGAGATAGAGCACGGCTGACGTCAGAGCATGTTGATTTGTTTACGGCAACCCTTCACCCTCAGATAGGATGAAAAATTGGTCCAAAAAGTTGCACCAAAAATGTACGTGTGATACGGCCTTAACGTTTTCGATTTAATATACTTTGTTCAAATATTTCATAACGAAACTTTTGAACTTTTGATCAATGGTTTTCTTTAAATCAAAAGAGAGGTAGTTAGTGTTCATACTCCTATTTCAAAAAAACTTGAGATGAGTTCTATCCGTGCCTTTCATTATAATCATCTGAGGAATATATTTCTTAATTGTTGTTTGTTTATAAAATCACTTGCCGTGGAGAAACCATGATTCATATAAATTTGAAAAACTTAACGTTATTTCTGATTTCTTTTTCTTCTAAGACTTTTTTTTTGATTAACCTGTCTAACTTAATTAACTTACTTGATTAACTTAATCTGAAGAATTGCCTAATTTTGCATTATATTTGTAAGAAAGAAATAGAAATATAAAATGTTTAAGAAAATTCTCTGATTTTTTTTTCCTCCGATTAATTTTTATTACTAAATAATGCATTAGTAAGAAATTCTAATGCATCTTTAAAAATTTACTATTAAAGTGCTTTGCAGATTTTCCTATTAACTTACAATGAAGGATATTCATATATTTATTATTATTATTATTGTATTATTCTAAAACAATTCTGTCCTCATGTGAAAAAACAGGAATATAAATATTGTTAAAATATCTTTCAGCAGGTTAATTTTATACTTTTCTTAAAAAATCGTTTGGTAGTAATAAAAATTTTACTCTATATTAAATCTGAAATATTTTAATCATCCGGTAAAATCTTTATTTGATAACTGTTTCTGAACTAATTTTAAGTAAAATTTAAAAAAGAATCGTTTTATAAATCGGATTTAAAATCGGAGTTATGGAATGTGATTTTATTATCTGTAACTTTCTGCAATAGGTGATTGAAGTGTATTCGGACTTTGATTTAACGAATTTTTCTTTTCCGATTAAAATGAAGGAGAAAACCCCTATTTAACGAATAAGAAACCCTGAATTAACGATTTATTTCAACAACTGAAAACAATTTTTGTATTAGTTTGAATTAGAAAAACTACTATTGGTCAGTATTTTAAAAATTTCAATTAACTGATGTGTAATCATTCCCTAATATTATTTTTAGCTGCCAGAAAAAATAAAGTGTGTAGTTTCTAACAATGGGTATTTCTTGTGTAGTTGCTTATTATATAATTTCTAAAAGATAAGTGTACAAAACTTACATTTTTTAACTCCGGTATTACGAATAATCCCGAATTAACGAATAAAGTGTTCAGTCTAAATGAATTCAATCAATTGGATACCGACTGTATTAGAAGAAAAAAAGGTGTGATTATGTGACGCTTTATTTTCTTGAAATATTTGTATAAAATATTTAAAATAATTATAAATTATTACGTTGAATTTCCTAAAATAAAAATAAATGCAAGGAAATTAATTGAATGTATCTCCAGAATTTATAGAATAAAATACACATTCTTCATGGAATTATCTTAAGAATATAATTTATTGGAGTTTAAGTTCCAGTTGAGATAATTGGGTAATTTTATTTCGGTTATGATTCAAAACAAATTATCCAATATTTTCTACGAAAAAAATAAATTATAATAAATATTAAGAACTTATATATGCACCTTACCAAAGCATAAACATTCCTCTTTCTAATCTTTTATTGTATTTCAATGCAAAGGAACAAAAACAAAAATTAGATCATTTGCAGAGATCACTTATGCTCGGTTTGGAGCGAAAAAGAGAATGAACGGGAAAAAACATTCTACGTGGAATTTCACCCAGGGGATGGTTCCACAAAGAGGGGAGGAGGAAAGTAAAACCAACCTTAACACACACACAATGAAGACGTCGGTTAGGGCAGTGTTCCGCAACCTTTTTATCGCAGCGGACCGGTCAACGTTTGTTAATTTTACCGCGGCCCGCTGAGGTGAAAACGTTGACTGTTTATATTTTAGAATGTTTTGATTTAATAATTTTAATTCAATTTTATTTAATCGTGACATTAGAATAAAATATAGCTACACCAAAAAATGAATATAAAGTGATTTTCATAAAAAAAAAGTAGCTCAAATCCAAGAAAAATATACCACAGTAAATAATTTAAAGTTTCTTGTGCAGCCCGGTACCATTTGATCCACGGCCCGATACCGGTCCGCGGACCGGGGGTTGCGGAACACTGGGTTAGGGCATGGGAAGTCTAACAACCAACCTTCGAAGGTAGGGGAGTAGGCGGTGACAGCTTTTTAAGGTATCCGACTGGGTTCGCAGACAATTTTCTAAAATATAACTTAAAAAATTATTTAATTGTTATTTTTTAATTAAGTATGTCGTAAAACTATGAAAATACAGAAAGAATAATTTTTTGAAAACTTATTTTTCAAAATATTGAGAAATTTGTACCAAAATATTGAAAAAAATTGCTCTTTTGCTAACAACTCTGGAAAAATATATATCACAAAAATAAATTAAATTTTTGCAGAGATATAATTCTTTGATGATTAACTATGCTGTCTATTAAAACAAAAAACTCGTTTTACAATAAAATTATGAAATACAGGTGTTCGGCGTAAAAAAACACAGAATATTTCTGAAAAAAAGTGTTGTTTTTTTTCATATAAAATTACATTAAAAAGTAACTTAATTTTAAAATTATCCTTAACTTTTAACAGAAAGTATTCATTATAATACAAAGAACAAACTCAAAAAATTTCATAAGAATATTTCGTTTACTTTAAGAAATATTACTCTTACCGTTAACCATTATGTTCAAAAGTAACATTCTTCAGAAAATGCAAAATAAAGTTTATATTTGCAATACATTTTTTTAAAGATTTAGGAAGGTATTAAAACTCTATAGATTTGTATGTTGTGCCTTCCTGAGAACTTCATACTTTAAACTTTTACATTTTTTAAGGGCCTTTCTTTTTTTACAAGACAGTTTCTTATCTGGTTTAGAATGCCTCGTAGAACCAACAATTCCCGTTTTGTCAAGGTACTAAAATATTCTTTCATTTCAAAACATAATTTCATTTCTAATTTTTGAAGTAGAGGTAATAGACCAGCAAATCCAGAATTAAAAAGTATTATTTCGATATAATTCCTTAAACTGAGTGTTTGTAGCTCAACAAAGTTGTCTTTCGGAATTATACTCCACACGACATTGTTAAGACTTTCATTACAGTTCTGAGCTTTCCCGTGAAGACATATTCTTAGAAGTCTTTGATCACAACGTTCCTTGTGAGTCTTTTTAATAGAATTAATAGCTGAATTTGGAAGATCCGTTAATTTTTCTTTCAACGTTTCTCCAACAAAGTCTGCTCTCTGGAAATCTCTTCTTTTTTGGCCTCATTGATCTTGTTTTTTGAATGTCAACTTTAATTTAATTAAAAATAACTATAACTCTGTATAAAAGTACTAATAAAAAACTTATAAGGAGATCTAATTTTGAACACAAGTGATAAAAAGATAGCAACTCGTTTAAATCAAAGCAAACATTGCAATCAGTTAACCGTTGCCTATTTTCAAGCAAAATTTATCTATTAAAAATTTATAAAGTGAAATAAAGTTTACTAAACATAAAAAGAATTCGTTACAATATTTTAAATGAATAAGAATCTCATTTTGCCGGTGAAAATCAACCGAAAACTCACACTTTTGGTTTCTATTTGGGCTTACTACCTCGAATAAAAACAGCTATAACTTGTTTTCTAATTGACTCAGAATTAAAAGTACGACATTTTTAGAAAGCTTATTAAACAGGCTACAAAAAAAAATTTCGATTTTTTTTTTATGAAAATGATGATTTTAAGCCAGTCGGATACCTTAAGAGGACTTGGTACAAGGATTTCCTTCACGGGTTCCCGGGAAATCATAAGATTCCTGTATTTTTTCTATTCCCGGGAATCGATGGTTTAATGAAAAGATGGGATGAAAGTTTAGATACCAAAACAAGCTGGAAAATAATTAGTTGGCAATGCTTGAAAGATTTTTAGAAATAAAGTCAGCAGTTTTAAAAGCATTAATTGACATTAAAGAAGAACAAATGATGGCCAATGTAGAGTTTGAAACTGTGACTACAATTGTAGCAGGCTTAAAGCCAGTAAAAATTGGCTTATAAAGATTATGCAGTCGAAGTAAAACTTTGCTAACTGCAGAAGGTGTATATTTCTTTTTTCTTTTCTTTTCTTTTTTTTCGTTATTGGAGAATTGAACGAACATAATTCTCACAATTTGCGAAAAATATGAAATATTCTCTAATCCAAAGAATTAATGAGAGACGCAACTTTAATTTAATAGGATTAATGCTATACCTAAATTTTGAGAGAAAATACGAATCAGCTGCAGTTACTGTCCATATTTTGTGATTGCTTGGTAAAAATTGTTTGGTTAGACAAGCCCAAATGATATAGGTACAAGGCTTTTCTGCGAAGAAGAGGAATCAATGCCCAACTCTTCACACTCAGAAGAAAAGAGCATAGAGATTGTGAAAGAAAAACCTCTGACGCGTGCGATGAAAAATTAGAGAAAGGAAGTTTAATCTAAAGCAAAAGTTTAGATTGTTCAACCAAAAAAAATTACTAGTTTCAACAAAATCATGAAACAAGAGATTCAGTTGTACGACTCGACTGAAAATCTATTATCAAACATTATAAAACTATGTTAGGCTTAAAAAAATTCCTCCAATGTCAGTTGAAGCCGAGCGAGCATTTTCTGCTGCCGGATTGTTCGTCACAAAGCTTAGAACTAAGCTGAGTGTTAAAAGTGTAAATTGCTTATGCTTTCTGAAATCCTATTTTAAAAATAAATAATCAATTTATTATAAATTTTTTGTATTTTTTTGCTCATTATATAAATAAGTATTAATTTTGGAATTTATATGTATCCTTATTTTATATAATTATTATTAATTTTATTTAAAAATAACTTGTTTTTTAATTTTTTGAAATTTTGATGTATTTCCGGAACCCCCCTTGAGCGACAATTACATTCCCGAGATTTCCCGAACATTCCCCGGAATGGAAAAACCCGGGAAATCAGAAGCCCTACTTTGTACCCCCAAAATGACCAATCTAGAGGGTTTTTTTTATTTTTTATTTTACCTTATTCTTTGCATTAATATCTTTAGACGGATACTTTATTTGCGCATGTCGGAAGGCTAGAAGTTAGAAATTGGATGAAACTTTTTTTTTTTTTTTTGAAAAATGTAAATAACAAATTAGGCAATTCAAACTCGCTTCCTTTTTTTAAGAAAAAAAAAGCTAAAAAAATCTTTTTGATAAAAAAAAAATCTATTTTAAAAAGAGAAATAATTACTATAAAAAAAAAGAATGTAAAGCAGGATATTACCAAAGCATTACATTAATATAATTTTTTTTTCTTTGTGAAATGTGTGCATACAAAATTTTTGAATTAAGTCATTTTATGTTAACAATTTCAGTTTTTATTCCTCATATGTATTTTACACAAATATAGTATTTCAGTATTGCGTGAAGAAAAAACTAAATATTCTGTCGTGACAGAAAAAAAATTTTTAACATTTTTCTTGAATTTTCGTGTAAAAATTAATACTCTCTAAAAATTGATCATTTATAATAATGGTTGAAAAAATACAAAAATGCAACTCTATTTTAAAGAAAAATACATTACTAATCTCTTAAAGTGGTATTTTAAGTTTATTTAAGCTTATTATAATTATTTTTTCAGAGTTTATAAACGTTAAAAAGTGGTTTTTTTCAGTTTGTGTTTTTTCGATTCATTAGTGCATTCAAAATGCTACTCCTACCATACTTATTTACCTATAACTTCCATTTTTTTCCTGCGTGTTATATATAAAGTATATAACAAAATTAGTGGGACCCATTTTGCCGTAAACAGAATACTTTTTTTAAAAAAAAAACAATTAAAATGTGGGAGATATTGGCTGTTTTTCGTTGAATTTTAGCATGCATATCAACATTTTATTCCTTTTTTCTTCCAAAACTAATAAAGTTATTGTAAAATCGATCCCTAAAGTTGTTTAGACCACCCTTAAGAAAATAGCAAAAAAAAAAAAAAA
>BMAV01012075.1:12304-95056 GCA_019973955.1 Trichonephila inaurata madagascariensis
TTTTTTTCTGCTACTGCTCTTTAATTTTTTATTAATTTTTTTATAGTTAAACTTACAAAAATTCTCGTAAAAACATTAATTTTGATTTTGAAATTTTTTAGAAAAAGTACTAAACATGTTAAAGCTAATTCAATGCACAGTTTTACAAAACATACAGTTCAGAACATGTATAAAAAGTTTCAAACCCTTACTTCAATTATCAAAAAAGCCTTAGGGTTTTGAATAACAGTGAATGTACAAAAATTCAACATGGAGAAAAATGAGTTTAAAGTTTTCATTTCTTAAATAGCATGATAAAAAATTCCTCCAATAATCTGAAACTTTTATGTAATGTTAATTAGTTTGTTTCAAACTGCTTACCACAAATTTTTTTAAAAATTTACAAGAATAAAAGAATATACTTGCATAATGAATATATAAACAAAAAGGTCAATATTTCATAAAACATTATCTTAACAATTTTTAAAAAAATTACACACACATTTTAGAGTTTATTTCATGCACAGCTCTATACTACTATAATAAAAAACATGTACACAAATATTCATACTCTTTTTTTCCATAATTTTAACTTAATATATTCACAAAATCCATAGGCTCTTCCAAAATTTACTCGCAAAGAAGCATTTTTTGCAAGTATTACATAGAGTATTTTTAAAAAGATTTGTTAATGCATTTTTATCAATAATGACGTATGTTGGAGATCTGGATATACCAGTATATTTTTCATCCAAACGAGAAAAAGTATTGCATTCTTCTTCAAGTTTTGCACACCTCAAGTTAGTGTTTTGAGAAACTTCTGAACTTGTCTTAGCATCTGAAAACCACCTCTTCAAAGCTTTCGTTGTGGCAGATTTAGTATGTTTTTTAGGCCTAGGCATGTTAACTTTTAGAGAAATCACCAAATTCCTTGTCGTAAAGCAACTTTTCTTACTCTTCAGAACACAGAGTACAAAATATAGTTAAATTTGTAGGAACAGAACTTCAAAGAAAACGCTTTAGAATAACTCTCATATAATCAAAACAAAACAATTATTTCATTTCAGTTTAAACACTAATTAGCGTGGAGTAAAAAAAAATTAGTTCCTTATTTATCAGGCTCTTTTCTAGCAGACGATCTGAAAAGTGGGCGTGGCAGCTTTGTTTAGTCTACTGACATGCAGCAAAAATGGATAAATAACTGAATAAAAAATATAGATACAACGCTGAAATTTTGCAGACACATTAAGAAGGATTAAAAGCATCATATAAGCCAATAAAAAAAAATCGATAGTTTGATGATTTTTAGGGTACCATATCGCCTTAAAAATGGTAATAGTATACGAAATGCTTTTGTTTTCAGTGCAGAAAATTCAGCATCCACCTCTATCCAGAATTCAAAGAGTGATTTATTACAAAATTGCCCCTTAATTTTGTCATTGGATGTGAACTCTATGAAGATCTCTTTTTTGGCAGTTGAGAGCCCTTTAGAAGTATTTTGGATCCCTAACCCATTCGTACTTTACTATCAATTTGGCCTCGTCTGTGTACTTGTTGATGCTTTATTATCGTCGAATGCTCGCTGCGATTTAAAAATATATCTATGATTTTGTTTTAATCCACTGCCGTAAATACTTAACACCGTGAATTACAATTAACGCATGAATTATGAAATGTACATTTAAGAGAGATTCGGTAGCTAATCGATTCAGCCAAGATTGACTAGAATTGTACGAGGTACAGCATTTTTACATGTTTTGTGCAGACGTCTGTTAGGTTGCCTAGACTCACATGAACGTTCGCGAGAATGCCAGATGTAATGGATATGATAAAGAGCAACATAGATTAGGCAATTTTTTATAATGACATTTGTACTTTTAGAAATGGATCTTGAAGGAAATAAATCTTTAATTAAATATTATTTCTCAATCTGTTTCAATTTAAAAATTAGAGAAAGAAAAATAACATAATTAACCTATTACTTAAAAAAGTAATTTACTTAAAATATATATTACTTAAGAGTAACATATATAAAAAATTTAATACTTATCTTATTAATACTGAATTAAGAACAAGTTTAATAAGTATAGCGACTTCCATGGGCTTGTCTTGCAGAGCAAAGTTTTTTAGAAATTGACCCTCTGAATTCTTTTTCTATATTTAGCTGATATTTATATTTTGTCTTCTAAGCAGCCACCGCATTTTGCAATATGTTCCAATTTAAAAATCACAGAGAAAGGAAAAATAACATAATAATTATCCTATTACTTAATTTTTTTTGCTTAAAAGTAACATATACAAAATTTAATATTTATGTTATTAATTTGTACGGTTTATAATTAAGATCGTGTATTGTAGCTGTAGCGTCAAAGTGCATTATTATTGCATTCAGTAATTTATTAATGTATAAGGGGGGCGCGATAAAAATTGTGATTGAAAAGGGGGGCCGCAGTATTGAAAGTTTGAGAAGCACTGGTTTAAACACCTTAGCTATTCAGAGCATACAACTTTTAAAGAATGTATATTAGGGTGGATAACAATTACATGGAGGGGGAAAATATTAATCGGGAGCTACATACGATGTGTGACTATTAAATAACGAGACTGATGCTATAAATCATTTTATTTTGATTTCATATATATATTTATTTAATATCATCTTCAATATACACCCTTCCTCTATCCCTACAACGCTCCATGTGAATCTCTCATTGTTTGAAACAGTGCTGGAAGTTTAGTGCTAGCTGCTTCAGTACGTGTGCCACTTTCGCTTTTACAGATTCAATGGATTCAAATCTTGTTCCCTTTAATGTCGGTTTCACCTTAGGAAACAATTAGAACCTGCATGGCGCAAGATCCGATGAATGTAACGGATGGCCTCTAACACTAGGATACTTTACTTAGTAAGAAATTTCTTGACAGACGATGCGGAATTAGCCGGTGCATTGTTTTGGTGGAGAAACCTTGACTTGTCCTTCTGCAGTTCAGGTCGTTTCTTCTTTATTCTTTTACTGACTTCAGAAAGAACGTTAAGGCTGCTTTCAGCTAATGTTACAAGAATAGGACTTAAATTCAGAATATTTTTTCAGTTATAAAAGTACTCAAACATTAATATTATATTCTGGCTTGACTATCTTGTTGAGAATAGCTTATTTTATCATATTACTCATTTTTATTACAGTTTTATTAAGTTTTTTTTTCTTTTATAAAATGTGTTTCGCATTTTTTTCTCCTACACCATAATGCTAAATGAGCTATCTCTTTGCTTGTTAAAAAGAAAAAACTAATTATTTATAAACTATTTGGAAATTTTAAAAGCACAATATTATAAATAAATGCATGAGTTACAACGTCACAACTTTTTATAAAAATTGAGGCACTTTTTCTGTCCGAAATTGTGCTCCGCGTTAAGTTCACACTCGTGTGCATATGACGAAAACAGTCTTAAGTTAGCAATATTAATTAATCATTTGACCTCCAGGAAAGGTACACAATCCTATGAATATCGGAAAAAAACAATCATAATTACTTTGAATTTTGATTTATTCTTTCAAGCGTTTTTGGCTTTCGATTGAAGATGGGCTCTTCCAGCGCATGGATTGGCTTTTCGTTTCAGAATTACAAGTAAAAAAAAACCACATTTCGTCACACACGTTTTTAACCACACAAAGTAGTTAATGCAAACATTTTTGGGAACCTCTTGTTGTTCAAACGTGAAATTTGTAGGCATTATTTTGGCACACACATTTGCATTCCAAAATTATTTTGTAAAATTTACTGTTTGAATTCTTTGTGAATTTCCACAGCTTCAGAAACCGCACGAATACTAAACCGACAGTCAGATAGATCCAGATTACAAATATTTTTTAGACTGTCATCCATGTTTGACGTGGAAGAAGGATCCGCGGACATTAATCATCTTCAACGTCTTCTCGGCCATTTTGAGAACATTTAAATCGCACCAAAACACGTGCACACTTTTTCAACAAGTTATGTTTTCCGTAGTGGCTTCTTTTCAAGTTTCTTGTGAAATTCCACGACAATTCGTTGCTTTATTGTTACACTTATCATTTTCCAGCGAAGAAAAGAAATAAGTCTAATGCGAACGAAAACTACGGCTATACGTATTTGCTTATACAAACGAAAAGAGTTGTTTTTGAAAGAGAAGTCATTGCGGTTACAGTTGTCGGTCATTCGCGTTTGGCTGAAATTTTATGTACATGGTCATTTTGGATGACAATACAATGATTTAATTATAATTAATAAAAATTAATTGATTAAAACTAATTATTTAAAGAATTACAAATACAGCCACATTAACATCATTTTTGGCGACTTAGCGACTAATTTGGTGACTTGTACCAAAACTTGAAAATGTTTTTTTTCTCACGTTTTAAAGCATTCAATTGAACTGAAATTTTATATACTCGATTGTTTTGGATGACAATATGATACTTTAATGATAATTAATAAAAATTAATTACCACTTAATGTTAGGATTCTGTGTGTGTGTGTGTGTGTGTGTCTCTCTCACACATATGTATATACATATTTATATTAATTGTAATTATTTTAGTAAAAGTAGCTAAAAAAAAATTTTCTTTGATAACCTAAGTAGGAATTGACTTAAAAAAATTTTTTTTTATATTACTTGTTGACCCAGAATAGTGCACTATTTTTTCATATTAAACTAATTAATTAAATCTAATCTTACATATACTTTTTCAAATTATACTTATTCCGCTGTTCTTGAAGAATAGAAGCAATGCAATAAAAAAAATATAAAAATGCTTAAAAAAGCTAAATAATAATTACAAATTGAGGACACCAACTTCTTTTTGTTAAATAATGTTATCTAATTTTTTTTGGAAAAAATGTAATTTTAGAGTTAATGTGACACTTAATTTTTTCTGGAATATTAACAAATGTTTTGTTGTTTAATGCACCTATTGTATTTTTTTAATTTTATGTAATTAGATAAAATTAGATTTAATTATACGTATAATAGTTACATTTCTGAGGTTTTAAAATTTTTGAACCCAAATGTGTTTTAATTTAAATGATATGTCAAAGTCACCACACTATTTTTATAAAATTGATTATACTTAAATAATGGGGCAAGTGATCATTTTTAGTTTTTTCTTCTACAACTAAAATATTGAAAAGGATTGTATAATTTTTTTTAAAATTAAAGATACATAAAACTCATCTAAATACATTTTTACAGCTATTGAACACACCATTTATCTTGCCAAAATGTATCAAGATAATTATCCAGAAATGTTGAAGTCAGCTTACGTCATCAATAGTAAGATGTTTTTTAAAATTTGTTTATGCGTATTTTTTTATTGGTGTGTATATTAAAATACATGAAATAATATATTATATAAAAATTGCATAATTATGAGAGTGAAAAAAGCAAAAAAAAAAAAATTGTTTTAATAATTTTTTTGTCTATTTTATTATACTTACTATTACGTTGATTATACATTGCAAGTAGTAATAGAATTACAAATTATAATGCAATTCTCCTCGTTGAAAAGAAGGCTATTTGTATAGATATTTTTGAATAAATTTATTTTTTATGTTCATTTACAGAAGTAACTATCAATATCATACTAACATTTCGTTTCACTAAATAAAATAGTTTGATATTATGTTATATACATCTGACGACATTTTCCAGATTTGCGCAACACATGTCACTAGAAGATCGAAGTTCTTAAGTCAATATAGGTGGAAGGGGTTTCTCTATGTGTCTGAGAAATGTAGAATTTGTAGAAATAAATAAGTTTATTCTGGAGAGTCAAGTATATAATCAAAGATTTTCTGTATATGAGATTTATGTGATTAAACATATGTTTTATATTTTAGCAAAGGTATTGAAATAGGATTGACAAGATTGTAAATATCATAACAAAGACATAAAAAGATTCAAAGAGAATAAATTTTACAATAAAAATTATAATATAATTAGTGGAATTTTTTTTTACCTTAATCATGCTTTCAAAATAATTTTTCAATAAAATTTCTGCATTAAGTTTTAAATATTGTGCGTATGTGTATGCTTCAGACCATATAGGTAGATGAATCATTCTTGCGTCATAAAGTATCACAAAATAAGCTTTTTGGTTCTTAAAAAAATAGAGGAATGAGATTAAAGCGCATTAAATGCACCATTCAAGTTTTCAGGAATGTATACCTACTGCAATCTCGCAAAGAAGGAGTGTGTTAAATGTCACTAGAAACAATCAGTTATAAAATAAGAATACTAACGTCTTGATTTTCTCATTCTCTTTATAGCTAGGAAATGCATGAATTCCCAAATATTGCTGCTGAAAAATTAATTTTTCTGCGCAGTACAGAGTAAAAAATCACGCAAGAATGATTAAATACCAATTATAGTTCTTTAAATACATATAATTGTATGTCAACATATCGTTTTTAATTATGTAACTTGAACAATAGAAGGAATTATATATCTTAGCAGTCAAGTTAAAATGTTCATGTGTAAAGTAGAGAAATCGTTTTATCTGATACAGCTGTTAAATTTATGACATTATTGCGTGACGTAAGAAAACAGGTAATAATATATAATGATAAAATAAACTAAACTCAATTTAAAAAAACGATTCTTCCTAGATACAAGTGGTTTTCGGCGTAAATGGACGCATATCTGACGAAATGTTATTGTTCAAGATAATGAATTTGTTTTTGCTTTTTACGAGTAATAAATAAAGTAAAGTGGGTATATATATATATATATTTTACCATATCTTCTAAATAAACAAACCTCAAATTTCTTTAAATTATCCGCAAATGAAACGAATTGATAAATTTAATCAAGTAAATCAAAATATATAATTTTTATAAAATTTGTAGCTAACAGAACACACATTTACTTCTACTGGAACGAATTTTTAAATTAAACATGAATTTTAGTTAAATTTACACAGTCTTATTGGGATGCCTCTGATAAGTAATAAAACCTATTTTGCTGCTAATAGGAACGTTGAATCGTATTCAGTTCTCGTGTTTCATGAGGGCTGCGGTAGCCCAGTGGTCATGGTATCGGATCATGGCATGCATGTCATGAGTTTGATCCCAGTACCACTAAAGACCCGCCGTGTAGGGCAGCGATGCACGTTAAATCTGTCGAGAGCTGAAAGTCCTCCCATTGGTGTGGTGTGGTAGTTAGGAGAGGGGGTGGCAGCTCAGGTGTCGTCCACGTCACTTGACCATGGTTCAAAATTACGTGGTCCGTCGCCAAAAGCCCTCGTGTAACTGAACAGTGTGACGTTAATATTCACTCACTCACTCGTGTTTCACGAGTCATTTTAAGTAAGTAGATTTGCTAAAAATTTCAGTTTCGAGAGATATTAAGTAGAACTTAGGGGGGAAATATGTTTAAGAGCAATACAATTCACCAGAAATAAAATTTTGATTCCTTATTTGAGAAAAGCAATAATAATTAACATAAAAATGTTGAAAATGATTCCTTAAATATCAGCTAAAGCATGTTTATTTTACTTGTAAAATAGTCCAAATTTAAGTGTGTCTTGAATTCCAGAATTCAATACTTTAATATTTGATATTCTTTTTCACACACAGTATCTCCATACTTTACCTTAGTTTTCAATATCGTCAAGGTGTTTTTAGCTGCTTCCATAATGAAAAAATGTCATTTTTGTTCAAGGGGTATGTATGTTCCTAATTTTATAATTTTATCTGTTCTCTTCTTCATGAATTGAATACTTAAATGCTATTAAATGTAAAATGAAAACGACTCATTGGCTTATTATGTAATTATTTTTCGTTAACTGGAATCCTAAGCTTAAGTTTTATATTCTAGACCAAGTTTGGATAATCATTTTCTCTTAGGCCACATTGTGAAAGCGGTGTATACTTTTTTTAAAAATGACATTATTCGTTAGTTAAATTCCGTTTCAGAAAAGGTTTGAAGTATGCCATAAAATCAATAAATATAAATTAAATAAAATAATGACAGAGTTATTCAACTTATTTTTCTTGTTCTAATTTTGTTTAATCTACAGCAAGCACATTGAAATTTTGTTGATGTTGTTGCTCATGCCACCTGTCTGACATAGTCAAATCGAGGCCCAAGAAATTCATCGTGGCAATGGGTTAGAAGTACGCCTGTCGTTGGCTTTTTAGCCTTGAGCACAATTCAGGTGACAGTACGATTTAGCTGGGAGAAATTCCCGAAGGAACGATATAAGGCGACACCACCTATCTCCACCTCCACAATTTAGGCATGAAACTGAATTGGAGGGAAATTTTCTCCAGTTTCCTGCACTCGTGATTCAGCCCACAAGACTTTCGGACCAACTGATTTAACGAGCACGTGCACTCGGAGGGTATTTGGCGGTATGGGCATCGAACCTAGGCCTTCCGGTCTGGAGTCCGGTGCTCTAACCACTAAGCTAGGTGCTCTAACCACCGGCACTCTAACCACTTGAAATTTTAAATCAGCTTAATGAAACAAATGTACCCTATCATATTCATTTATTTTTTTTTAAATCAGGAGTGAGATAGCTTGTTGAAATTCTCATCATAGTCTATATACTTATGTCAGCCATGTTGAATCTATATTTTCTCTTGTTGACCTTGCATGCAAAAATTTTTTCTCACAAATATAACGAATATTAAGCCGCAAATATAAAGAGCATTTTTCCTCCAAATTTCCTCATGCATGGAAATCTTTCAGTAGACATGAATTTGTAAAATTTGCAATGCATTATTAATAAGTATATGCTGAAGAATGATGGGAAACATAATAATCCAGATCTCACAAAAATAGTTACATTGACAAAATGTCAAAATTTTCAAATGGCAGCGCTAATTTTGGCATTAAAATAAGCACACTTAAGTTCGAGTTATAATGATATTTGTCTCACGAAAAATGGTGAAGTACGGTGACTAAAACAAAAGGGAAAAATACCAATAAAAAACTGAGGAGAAATATTAAAGCCAACAATTTATATTCCAGAAATTTTAACCATTTTACCCTTACACATTATGACACCTTGTTTCATTTGGTGTCGGATATAGCATTGTATCGCATTCCATGTAAGACAATCTTCGGAATCTCGCCTGCGATGACATTTTTCAAATCAAAGTTTCAGGAATTGATGCTTACACTTTGAATTTAACGTATCCATATTTTTATAAATCCACTGAAGTGAGATCGGGTGACCTTGGTGACTATGGGAATATAAACTGGTGTGAGTTTATTAGAATATTGTGAACCACAAAAGTGCTTTGAAAAAAGAAAAACAGCACTTTACGTGTGCGGCAGCACCATTTTTATCCTTACGAAGTCAGAAAATTCATTTTGCTTTGGCTAATTGGAAATTACATACTTTATTATCTTTGATACATTCCCATGTTTTAAATATTTCCAATACATTCAGCTCTTTAAATTACTGTTATTGACATAAAGAAAAGTACCTCATTTGTTTATAAATGCTTAAAAGCCAATGGTTATCTGCGTTATATTTAACGTAGAATTCCTTAATAAAATCTATCCATAATTAGTGATTACCTGCTAGAAGCATCTGAACTTGCTGAAACCGGGGAAAACAAAGGGTAAAATATTGTGAATCACTGAATTTGGTATATGTGTCACCTAGTGGATTTCTGCTACAGGTTCAGTAGGAACGTAAGGATACTCAGGAAGAGATTAATATTTCCAAGCAGTTTCTTCAAATTTTCGTATCAAATACCAAGCAGCTTGCGCAAAATAAGTACCTTGTTGTCGTTGATGGTTTCTTTAGAAGACACAAAAGGATACCTAGGCCTTTTATAGATTCAAATAAGAAAGTTTTACTATTTCACGGTGCTGCTGTACTGTCAAAAGCGTGCTGTTCCAGTTCAAGTGTAAAACAGCAAGACGCAATACTTAAATCAGGGCACGGATATCTACGTTAGACCTGGAAGCCATCAAATCTTCTGCTTTGGAGAGAAATTCAGTTGGCTAGAGGGGTTTAGAGAGCATGGTACTGACTGTGACATTAACAGACTTGTAATTTCTGATCTGGAACATGAAATGGTTATAGTTTCCGTTCTTTTTTGTCCCAACCTATCCTGGGCATACTTTTTCATACAACGAATTACGTGCCAACACTTGTATTTTACGTTTTTTGGTATGAGTATTGCATTTGACCGACAAAAAGTAGGTGTTTCTATTTGAAATTTACGAAATTTTGCCAGTTATTGTAAGTATGATAGTTGGACTAGTGTTTTTCACATGGTTCTTAAGAGTATGCCTTGTAAAAGCTGTATTCACAAAAACTTACTTCATTCCTTCAGATGTAAATCCTTAGAAGAATCATGTATCAACAGAGGTGTTTTATAATCAACATTTATGTATACTGTATTATATAAATAGGCTAAAAATTATTCTTGTTATTGTTTAAATGTTCAGGAATGAATGAGGGAATGAAACATGGGAAATATTTGTATAAAAATGCGAGATATTATTAAGCAGATTTTTATCAAATTTTATTTTCATTTATAATGTATTTTAAAGTAGTTTAACAAAGAATTCTTAAAAGTAAAACTACTACTTGTAAATATTTTTGCTATGTTCAGGAAAACTGAAAGATAAACAATTTTTAGAAAATGACATCTGATACGAAATAAATATTCAAATTGTATAGAATAAAATATTCTTAGTTTCAAGTAATCCTTCATTAAATTTATTGCTTAAAATTTCTCTTAAAATTGCAAAAGTATTTAGAAGTTCTGTTTCAACTTAATCAAATTTAAGATGGAAATGTGAGAAATTTTATTCATTTATTTTTAAATTTCTTACATTTGACATAGTAAATGTTTCTTTTTTTACAATGTATCCTATCTGACGTTCTTTTTTTGTAGGATTTATTATCGATGTTTAAATACCTTTTAGGCATATATTTAATAAGGAAAATTAATTTTTTAAATAATTAGAGACTGTTATCTGATATTTACTTTTTCTATATAAAACAGATTAAAAGGGCTTAAAGTATAATAGTTTTGTATTTTTAGATGACATCAAACATAAGTTACTGAACGTAATGGATGCCGATGAGTTACCAGCATTTCTGGGTGGTAATAAAACAGATCCTGATGGAAATCCATTGTGTCTCACTTTTGTAAGTTTAAGAATAAATTACTTTATCTTCAAGAAAATCATTACTTTACCAAACTCTTATCAAAATTCCAACTGTGCAACTATCGCATATTATGTCAGTAGATATCATATAATTATTTTCATGGAATAATTTTGTTGTTGTTTTATTCATTTGTTTTAAATCATCCATTTTTTAACTGATACCAGTTCATCAAATGCATGGGGGTTTTAAATTAACTCATTGCTATCAAATTACAATCTTCACTTTTGATATCCACGTAATATACATTTCTGACCATCTAAAATATAACACCAAATATGACAACGTATATCGCAGCCAAATTCTTAAGATAATACATAATGCCAAGGAGATACGTGTGAAAATACAGCCGTCCGTAAGGAAGTACATGAGGAATACAATGAAATTAGTATTGACCATCATGTGGGAATGAATAAAAGAGACTTAGGATGGTTTGTTGGCGTATAATTGGCCATACTGTCTCTTCACTTTGCCAAGGTTGATCTGATATAGCAGAGATTGAAAATCAACAAGCCAAGCTATTAATGTAATCTGGTGGACGGAGACGAGGAGAGCATTCCATGCTACATGTTGTTACGTAGATCTGGGGTTCGAAGATTTTATGCAAATCAGACGCAAAAAACAAGAGGGTTTTTTAAGAGGGATGAGAATTTGTCAAAAATCCAATCCTTGAAATACAGGATTAAGCAGAAATATTTCCAGAATAAATTTCAGAAGGTATTCACACCTTCACAACACCACTTGGACAAAATTATCGGTGTCTAAAATACACGTATATAAAAGATTATTCACAAGCAATCGCTCGCTCCACAGCCGAAGTAATCACCAAAACAATAAATACTAACTGATCGCTTGTCAAAACCAGACTGACTTCTGGCTAACATTTCTCTATTTATATCCCTCGCAGATAATCCGAGAAAGACCCGCTTACGTCATAGGTCTTGAAATTAGTAGATTTCTCTACTAATTTCTAGAACCCAGAGGATCCCCAACTCGCCAATATGATCGCCAAGTCGCCAACTTAATCGCCAAAAATGACGCCAACTTGGCTTTATCGCCAAGTTACCATTGAATCACCATTATAACGTAAGGGTTGGCGTTGCTTGAGGATATTACACAATTTCAACGTAAATTGAATCTAATGTAGAGTAAACTAAAGGCATTACACATCCAAATACAAATTATTTACACTATTTTATATAAAATTCGTAACAATATGTTCGTGTTTTGTTCTATTCAAATGTAATTGTAGGACCACACTGAAAGTACTATTCTTTACACAAATGAATACGTACGAACACTTTTTTGTAAACTGTTTTTGAACCACTGTAAACCACCTGAACCCATCTTGAGCTGGTTTTCTCTGACTTGAGGTGGTATGCCAAATGTACCTTGATAATACCAAAGTTTGATTGATTTAGCTTCATTTGTGAACATATAAGTGTAGCAAGTGAATGGTTATTTCTCAATTTTCCATTCCACGCGTTACCTTTGTATATTTTAAAATGAACCTTACTCCAAGGAATGTAAATATTATTGTTCTTAAAAACCATATTTCTATGACACTGAGAGATATCACTTGTCCAGTTTGTGTAGCTAAATAGTGTGCCAAGAACTCTGAAAACAAGTATCTGGATTAGCATCCTCAAAAAGGAGAGGATAATCTGACCACAAATGGAAATCCACACAAAGAAATCATAACATTCTAATAAGAAATAGTAAAAATAATTCAAGGAAAACAAAGAACTAAAATAGATTTAATTGCAACTGGTTTTGAAGTTAGTAGTTTAACTTTATGCTGTAAATTTCTGTAAGATAGATAGCCGAAAGGCAAGGACACTAAGAAAGAAATTTTAACTTTTAAAAGGAAGAAAAACATTTACTATGGACTAAATAATATAAATCAAGGACAGCCGATGGCTAGAATAAAGTAATTTTTAGTGATGAAACTCATGTGTTTTTGATGTATTACGATGAAATTTTTCTGAGACGACGTGAAAGTGAACTTTTAAGATCTGAGCATACCCAACAAATTGGAAAACCCCCTTTTTTCACGACAAGTAGTATTTTAGTTCCAATTCAAGACATGATGAATTGAACCAAGTACGTAGAAATATTGCATTGGTGGTTGCTCAATTTTACTGTCTAAATATTAATTTAACCAATTTCTGCAAAATAAATAAATAAATAAACCACCAAGAAATACAGTGAGTTTGTAAAACGAACGTATTGCTGATTTTGTCACGCACGATTATAAGTCTTGTTCCTCGATTAGCTCCACCCACATATATCCATACGCTTACCTATCCGACATACATCTTTTTTTGGAAGCAGTATTTTTACATTTACTTCAATTCTTTTCATGAAATTGGACAAAATGTGCAAATTCTTTTAATTTTGAACACAAGTGTAGAGAGTAAAGGTATAATATTCGAGAGGCATATATCTGACTGGAATCCTCATCATAAAACCGGGTACAAGACCAGATTGGCGATGCACACAGAAGCGATTACCTCTCCCTCGCCGGTGTCTCCGGACCATTATAGTGTTGCAAGCAGAAGTCTGATTTGTTGATATGGACTGTCACGCCATTTGGTTGTTTCCCGTTAACCCTTCAATGAGCTTTGCAAATGCAAATGCCTGTAGTTTCGAGACAATTGACATCTTACTGGACCTTTCGCTGTGCTTTGAACAGCATCGAATGCAATGGCGTAGCTAGCTCTGAGGGGGGGCCTGTGTATCAAAATTCCTTCGGGGCTTTTTTTAAATAAGGGAGCCCTGTTATTGGTATTGTAGTTACACGTGTTGGAGCCATTGTAGCTCGAGGGCCCCGTATCATTCATACGGCTGATACGGTGGTAGCTACGCCTCTGATCGAATGGTACGTACTATTAACGAATATTGTGTAACAGACCGCATTTGTAGTGATACATTCCTTGTGGTAGAGTGATCCATCACTGCCTTGCGCCCAATATCCTTGTCTTTTTGTGAATTAGTGAAACGAAGCTATCGTAATCGTGCTGAAACGCTAATCATTTACATATCCTATCGCGTGTTACACAAACGGTCGAAATTTCACATGACTTGGATGTTTCCTTCAGGGTTTGTTTCGATAATAGTTTATAAAACTTTTACAAAAAGATTGAAAAAGGAAACAATTGTAGAAACTTTGTATCATCATTTACATCATTAATCATATATTAATGTTTTCATAGAAAGAAAGATGAATAGGGTGAATATTACAATAGTATTTATCCTTGGAAATTGTCAGGTACATCAAGGTGGTTAGAGATAATTTCCTTAGCGAGTATATCTTTCTCTTGTATTTTGTCTTTCGGATTGTTTTAAAATCAAAGGAAAAACATTATATCACACACAAAGGAATCCGAAAAAATAATTATCAAGAGTTGAACAAAAACGTATGATAAAACGTTGAATGTATTTTAGTTTCAACGTTTGTATTCATTCTGAATAAATTATGTTTGGAACTTCCAAAACAAATTAAGATGACATCACTAAATTTTTTTTTCCTGACTAAATTATTTTTTGTCATATTTTTTATTCACTTTTACTCCTTTCAAATAACTTTTGTTGTTGCATTTCTTGATTCATTATCTAATTTGCTAAGATAAAAAAATTTTCATGTGAAATTTTTCCATTGTTTTATCTACAAATTAATTTAAACTTTTCAAAAAATATTCTTGTCTTTACAGTTCAGAATCAATGCTATACAGATGTGTGACATTCAAAAAACATCTTTGTTATAAAAGTTATTTTAACTTTTGTTATATAGATCGTTAGCGCGTTGTCTTGGAGTGCGAGATGTCGCGGTAGTCCAGTGGTTAAGGTAACGGACTCACGACCGGCGTGTCATGAGTTCGAGCATAGTACTCTTTTAGACCTGAAATCCAGAAGGGCGATGCACGTTAAATCTTTCGAAGCTTAAACTTCCTCAAATTATTGTGAGGTGGAAGTTAAGAGAGGGGTACCTGCTCAAGTGTCGTCCTCGTCACTTGACCATGGTTCAAAATTATGAGGTCCATCGCTAAAAGCCCTAGAGTAGCTGAATAGTGAGACGTTAATATTCCCTCACTCAGTCTTAGAGTGCGAAGTTGAAAATTAAATCAAGTATCTAATATACTTAAGGGTTAATTGAAATGCAGAAAAAAATTCAGCTTAACATCAAAAACAAATATTTATGAATACCTTTATAACTTGTTCGGCTCAGTTTTTTCAAATCTGCTGATATTGAAGCACGAAATGCGAATATTTAGTGCTCGATCCAGATGCACTTTTATATCTCTCACACACAGAAATAGGATTTAAAAGTTACAGTTATATAATTATTATATACAATTATATATAAAAATTGTGTATGTAATTCTAATATACAATTATTTCATAATCCTATTATTTTGTGCTTGAGTAATTTTATATATTATTGTTGTTGTCGTGTCCTTCCCGAAGGGAAGGAATGAAAGTTGCCAGAACTTGAGACAGGTTGGACTTCTTTACGGTAGATGGTGACACCACCTATCTCCACCTCCACAATTTAGGCATGGAACTGGAGGGAGGGAAATATTCTCCAGCCCCTGCACTCGTGCTTTTTGCTGCGACCAGCCACAAGACTTTCGGACCCACTGATTTAACGAGCATGTATTCCGTGTGTACTCGGAGGGTATTTGGTGGCATCGGGCATCGAACACATGCCTTCTGGTATGGAGCCCGATGCTCTAACCACTAGGCTACCCACGGCCCCAATTTTATATAGTAAAGCATATATATATACAAAAAAGTAAAAATATAGTAAAATGAAGGTAAATATACTTTGAATTAACATCACTTAAGTAATATGCTATTTTTCATAAAAATATAAACCTTAAAATAATTTCAAATTCAACAGAGTAAAATATATTTAATTTCATCTAGAATGTCATGTCAAAACAGAAGCCATTGGGCTTTCATTTTCGTAACGTCATTCATATTTTTTTTCTTTTACAAGCGGAATTTTCTATACATTTTTATTTCCTGTTGATTAAAAAAATGCTTCATATTTATTAGAAAATATGACCTTTTTACAGTTTCTAGAACACAGTCTCTACATCTAAGAATTTAAATGAATACGTTTCACATTTTATTTTTCAGTACTCAAGCTAATGTGTATGTTAAATATAAATTATATAGAACTATTTTTTAAGTGACCATCCTTTAACATATTGTATTAGTTTTGCAGTTCCTGAATTGGTCTACAACATTACCAAAAATATAGTAATTAAGCTTCCAACAAATTGAAAGCATGGTATGGATAAAAAAATGTGTGTGTTTTCTTTTCGTCTAAGATTTAATAGCTCATGTATATGCCAATATTTGAAACATCTACAGTGTGAAAGTTTTCACAGATGATCTGAATAATTTCATTATAATATAATTGGATAACAAATACACATGCTTTATTTAAAAGCATTACAGATTCCAAATTAAATTTTTTTGTTTGTTTACCTTATTTAAAATTGATTATTCATAGAAGAAATTTGGAATCTTAATATAAAAATGATGCAGATAAGAAACATATTGTAGCCAGTCAAATTCTAGTTTCAAATACTAAATCTTATTTCAGGGTAGTTGGAAACCTCTATACCGAGACAATGTTAAATTAGCTGTTTTCGATGTACCTTTTCTAAAAATGTGTTATATGTACATGCCTGAAATTTTTCATGCAATTAAAGTACACATTTATCATTACACTGAAATGAACTTTTAGCTAATTTTGAATTTTTTCATAACTTATAAAATATTATATTAAACATAGTGAAATTTGAACCCCTCTTTTTCCCGTAAAAAAATTTTTAAAAATAAATTTTTGAGCTTTTATAAAAAGCTCATTTTAGTATATATTAGTCATCATTATAACTATATCATAAAAAATTTACATACCTGGGAACAGTAGTTTCTCAGAAAAGGTACATCGAACCACAAAAATTTACACTTTGAGATAAATTGGTTTTAATGTACTTTGAGATAAATTGATTTTAATGTACGAAGTACTTTGTTTACATTTTTCGCCATTTAAATGGGCGTGACCCAGTTTCAACGATTATTTAAAAATAAGTCTTAAGGGCTTCTAATTACCCTAGAGATTAAAGTGAGGTATTTTTAGAAAGTTTAAAATCTATACATTTTACAAATGTAAAAATTTCAAATTGTCAAAAAAATACGATTTTAGCTTCCCAACACCTCTTAAATATTGAAATTTATTCTGGTTTTAAACATTGTTTTCGATTTCACATCTTAATAAGCAAAATTTTTTTATAATTTTCTTTATCAAACATAATAATATGTATTTTTTTACTTTGATTATTAGGTCAATCATGCTGGAAAAGTTCCACCCAAGTATTTTGCTAATAAAAGATCTATATCTTTCTCAAAAGTGGAAGGTGTGCAGAAACTAATTGTTCCTCGATCCTCTTTTTCTGAAATAAAGGTAGAAGTCAGCGAACCTGGTATGATAATAGAATGGGAATTTGAAATAAAGAGTAAGGACATTGGATTCGGATTATATTTCGAAGACAGTTCGAAAGAAATGGTAGATATCGTTTCAGTTCAGAGGATAGATACAGAAGAGTTTTCAGAAACTGGATGTCATAAATGTGAAAAGGCAGGAACATGTGAGTATAGCGCATCACAAATTTATATTTCTACGTAGCAACCTTAAAACTGAAATCCTTAAGGAGTTCCATTTAATTGTTCAGAGTTAATTTATTGATATTAACTGGAATAGAGATAAATTATATCATATAATTTGTTTTGCAAGCTGATATATATATATATATATATACAACTAGTTATAAATTTAATTATAACTAGTCAGAACATTAAGAAATATTAGCCACACAGTAGTACAAAAGCAACTGCTTGCCAACAAGGACTTTAGGTTCTTGAACAAAGGAAAGTCACTTGATACGGGATTCTGGTTGTAGGGTTGGGGCGGTCAAAAACAAGAGTATCGCAATAATCTGGCCCTTTAGTGGCCATAAAAATTACCAGCGAAATACTATTTTGATTCAAAAACACTGTACACATCAATTAACTCTTGTAATTAATGGCTTTCCTCTATGTTGGGGTTGACGTAGGCATTCATTACATCGATTTCAGTTTAGGATTTCAAGATTATGTGATACACCCAGGTCTCATCACTCATGATGATCATGTTTAATAAAGCATCCTCCCCCCCCCTTTTCGTTGTGCCGTGTTAGGAAGCTTAGAGAACTGCCTTGACATTTCATTCTTTTGAAGTACTTCAGATTTTGAGGTACAACCGGTCTTACAATTTTCGGATTTTCAGTTTTCTTGGACACGTTTACACAAGGGACCTGAAAATCTCAGGAAATTCAAGGGAAAGTGTCATTCCTTTATGTAGTGAAACGTCTGTTTTTTTTCCCATAACTTTTTCACATTAAGTATTCCGATCATATCATTATAAGTCATATATGGGCATCCACTTCGTTTGTTATAGTGCACATTTTCACATTTTATCGCGTATTCCTTTATTGAAGAGCCACACTCATTTTCTAACCATGGCATTGCTCATTGTATTAGGTTCATTCACAAACTGTGTGTGAATTTCACAAGCTTTTGTGTTCTTCACCTTAGGAAATCATCCACATCACTCATTCAGTGGGATGTTCGATAATTTCACTCTCACCAAAAAAATCGCCTTTTAAATCAACCTTCTAAAAATACTTCTCCTCGTTTGCGAATGACACAGTATAAGGCATGCCCCTGCTTGAACCAAAGCAACTATTTCACGGTGAAAATAGAAAATGGAATTTGCTTCTAGATTACCCGCGTATTTAGACTGTTTCTGAAAATTCTAACTATAGTAGAATTACTGCTGAAAATTTTGAAAACATTGAGTACTGATTTGAAAGTTCTCAATTCGTTTTCTTATACAAATTTTCTAACAGCAAATCAAAATTTTTACAAACAGTCAATCACAATTAATGTTATTTTTCTACAGTCAAACAAATACTACTACATCTAAATTGCTTTCCATTTGAGTGAGATCATTGTCAGTACTTTACAATAATATTATAATTCTTATTTCAAATATTTCGAAACTTTATATTTCCCTTTTAAACTAACCAAAACCTAAGAGGGTATACTTCCTACTTTTAAAACGTATAATACAATAAAATATTATATATTTATTTTTTCATTTAAATCATTGTTAATAACATATAAATCTAGACATTTGCTTAAATTTTTTAAAGTACTTTACTTATGTAAGACTTTAATATTTAATAAAATAATAATTGCATAATGAATAATTTTAAATATCATTAGAAATCATATTACATACAAATTAAGTGACTTAATGATTAAAATAGTTGTTATTAAAGTAATTTGTTTTTATAAATATTTCAAAAAGTTTCTTCTCTGATCTCATTTACCATAGAATCCGGCGTATAACGCGCACCTATACTTTCAAGCTGCATGTTTTTAAATTTTGAGGTATATTCGCCGTATAACGCGCACCCCCTTTCTTACGAAAAACCCTGTAATGTACGTTAGCAATGCTATTATGTTTTAAAGCAAATTGTTCGAGTTATTATCCAAGGGCTTTGAAAAAATAGTACATTTCTGGAAAAATAAACCATTAAGCTCATAATGTATGACATTGATTTTAAAGAAACAGTATTCCGATCTCTGTAGAAGTCTAAGTTTTTTTTATGCACATCTCTTTTTAATTTCTGAAGTATTCATTTTTATACCCGGCGTATAACGCGCACCCGTGAATTTCGATCTTATTTTTTGTTTTAAAAGTACGCGTTATACGTCGTATTTTACGGTAATTAATTCAATGAATTAAAAATAAAAGACATTGAATCAATTTGAAGTAAATTAACAACTCTTACAAATGTTATTTATAGTTAAATCTTAATTTTAAAAAAGTTACAATTTTCAGAAATTTTGTTTAAATTTTCGTTTATTTCTCCTAATGAAATATTTAGGGTTTTATCTGCATTTCAAATAAGTAATTTTCAATGTACACCATATCCATATTTATCCTAAACGTTTCAAAAATCCTACATTTTCAACTATGAATTAAAATGATAAATTCTTAACTATATTTTTTAAATATAAACCTTCATTTGTGTCATGTGTTTTCAGATGTGCTGCTTTTTGACAACTCATACAGCTGGATGAGGTCCAAGGAGGTGCATTATCGAGTAGTCATATCAAGCAGCAAAACACTTGGTGACATTTCACTAGATTGAAAGTTTTTTCACTCATGATGAGGACATATGATGGCAATTTTAAGCAGTGTTTACCTAGAACCAGACAAAAAAAATGTATATATTTAAATAAAAATAATCAAAAATTGCTTCTGATTATAGAAAAATATCATTTCTTTCCAGAAATATAAAGAATTCTTTTTGAAGGCTAGTAACCAAATATAACGTCACGGTAATCATTTTTTGGAATCAAGTTAAATGAAAAATCTTTCTATGTATAATGCAATAGTTAAATCATAAACCTAACTGCAAATGTAATATTTTATTTTTTATACTTATCTTACTCTTTAGTGCTATCCCGACTTGTATTACATGTATCTATAATATTCTTTTCATCCTTTTCAAATGCAGTTCAAACATGGATAATTGGAAGCTAAAAGGAGCAAGAAAAAATTCGAAATGCCTTCAAATTAAAATTAAATGTTTTTCTTAAGAGGGCAGAGATATTTTTTTTAAGTTAACTCTATAATCACTAAGATTTAACACAAAAACCTTATTTTTTTTTGTAAAATACATGTACTCGTATCTTACAATTTATATGTGTATTTAAGTTTTTCAATTGTCACATATTTTT
This sequence comes from Trichonephila inaurata madagascariensis, assembly GCA_019973955.1. Taxonomy (NCBI): domain Eukaryota; kingdom Metazoa; phylum Arthropoda; class Arachnida; order Araneae; family Nephilidae; genus Trichonephila; species Trichonephila inaurata. The sequence goes on from BMAV01012075.1 coordinate 33,328, forward strand.
TACGTTACTTGACAAAAAAGGTCAATGCGCAGTACAAGATAAAAGGTAACCCCTGAAATCCTATAAATATATATATATATATTATCTTTATGTGTTAAGAGAGATTTCCAGTGATTTGGAGAAAAACTGTGAGAAATTAATTATCTTCGGTTATATTCCGAAAATCACATTTTTTATATGCCGGCTGGGCGGCGTAGTTGATTAGGCTATGACCTGGTACACCCAAGTTTGTGGGTTCAACCTTGGATCAAGTTGGTGGATTTCTATGATGCAAAAATCGACAGCTTCCATGTCGGATGATTATGCGCCATGTTAAAGATTCCCAGAGTGCCTGTTTGGCTTGGGTGGTCTGGAGAAAATTAAATTGTTAGTTCAATTTCGAATCTGCAAAGCTCAGATGTCTTCTTCTAAGGAGGAAACTGGTAGTAAAAATTAGATTGTGGTAATTGGTATGTACATATATGGGACCACACACACGCATTGCGTACGCGATTGGTACGCACGCACATGTATGAGTGTGTATGCGTGCGTGCGAGCGCAAAATTTTATAACTTTAAAAAAAGTTATGTGAAAAATCAAGAAAATCTAAATCCAATATTAAATTACAATTGTAATTAGCTTGTCAAAGCTTATGGACTGAGCACAAGAATTAAACATATCTTAAGGCATAAGCTTCCCTTTTATTGCGCAAGATTAGTTGATAAGAGTCTGTTCATAAAATAATAAAAGATAAACAAAAAGATAACCGAAAGAAAAATAGCTAACGTTTAAATAGAAATAAAAATCATAGCAGAGTACATAATATGTGAATTATTTTGAAGGTAGACCAAACAGGAGTAGGAAAGCAAAATCTAACTCTATCCAAAACTTGCTAAATTTTATTCAAGCTTCATTTGTTACAAATGAAAAAAAAATAATAGATTTATTTAATATACGTACATAATTTTCAAATACTATGATGACTTTTCGAATATTTTAATGAGTTGCAATATTAATAACAAAAGGAGATTATGTATATAAAAGAAATGGTTCGCAATGTTGTTGATTTTTCAGATTAGCTTGAGTATGTAAACAACGTTAAATTATAAAACAGAGAGAAAATTATCGAACTGTGAGACGAAAAAATGAACAATCTTGAAAGGAAATAACAGTTTTATACATTGTGTTGCCGAATTCGACAGACAAATTCAGAGGGATGATAGTAGGCAGCATGGAGATGATTAGTCCCCATAGAACTTGGGATCTCAAACCACGTTTAGTCGGTGATAAGTGCGATGATAGTAGCCGTTGGTCGATGAGCCAGACAAGGGAAGTGGCCAAGCGAATGCGGAGTATGGGAGCGCTGTGGTAGGGTTGAAGAAACCTGTGCTTATGCGAATTGTCCACGTCTCCCAAAGTAAGGAGTACCGTGCACTGCGCACCAGAATTTGTGATTCATGCACAATGGTGCACCAGCCCATTTTTCAATTACTGTGCCTAACCAACTCCATGATACATATCCCGGGAGGTGGATTGGACACGGCGGACCTGTTGCCTTACTTCCACGCTCCCCGGACCTCAATCCCTTCAACTTCTTCATCTGGGAACATTTGAAATCGCTTGTGCAGGAGTCATCGGTGGCTACAGTGGAGGATCTCCCAGCACGGATCATCGTCGCTTCAGCTGACATCGCCAGCAGCCCGGATTTGTTTGAAATCGTTCGGCAATCCCTCGCCCTTTGGTGTCGGGTGTGCCATGACCTACGCAGCCGAAACTTCGAACAATTCGTGCGACAGTCACTTGTTTCACTGCATTTCTGACGTCGATTTGTGGTGCATTTTTCGTATTGTAAACAGGCTTTATGTCTAATAAATGTATTTCTTTCCTCCTAGTGTGCCTTTTCATTCCATTCGACACCACTGCCTTCATAACTGTTTTTGAGAATTACTCCGACCTAAACAATTTAACTTATAACTGCAAAAAACCCGAAAAAATAAAAGTTAAAAATAAAATTATAATAATAAGTCACAATCATTTTGTTAGTTTTACTGTTTTATTAAGGTCGCACTAAGACGTAACAGAAAGGCTATTGGTGAGTAACCACGTAATTTTGAGCCATGGATAAGTAACGGGAATCATTTTAAACCTCCTCAAACTTATCTCATGCATTCATTTTGCCAAAGTCCATTACAGATGATCCATTCGAATGGAACGATTCATTATTGCAAATACTAGAGTCATCTCTATGTCTAGAAATTGTGTCTGATTTCTTAACAGTGTCTTTGAATATTCTATTGTTCTGAAACCTCTGATTTTTTCTTGTCCTTTTTTTCAATTTATCCTCTAACACTTTTTTATGTGGGGAGTACGTTATATAAAAGAATCAGTTTCCCTGCTTGTTTATGTTTTGTTTTTATTCCAATAGATTAAACTTTTAAAAAAAATGTACTTTTGTTTTAAATAAGACTATATTGTTATTTATATAATTAATAACTATTTTTTAGCTACCAATATTATACTCCTAACTCAATTTTTAACTGTATTGTTATTCAGTATCTTCTGTCGGGTAATTTGGAAAACTATACTTTTACGTTGGATATTATGGAATTCTATGGAACCCGACTCGCCATCTTGGAAAATGAACCTTTAAACTAAAGGACAAAACATTGTCAGATAAAAAAACGACCACAATATTACAAACTACAATTCTTTAGGTGTACATAATCCTTAAGTTCAATGTTTAAGTCACGTGTATGCTAGTAAGAAAAATGTTTGAAAACTTGCCTGCAAAATCTTTTGAAAATCGCAAAACACACTTTATTCAGTAGCGAGTAGGGATTGCAATACCGGGATACACACTCCGAATACCGGTATTTTGAGCCATTTGTACAATTTTGTAGTACCGGTATTCACAAGTTTAAATACAGGGTTTTCGGTATTTACTAGAAATATATATTTTGAAATTGTCTCCATTATATGTTCAGGGATAGCTAACATAGCAAAATAGTATACGTTTTTGTTTGTGTGTCTCCCTAACCGGCGAAATTAGTTAGACTGAGGATATAAAATTGTAGTGTACAATCAAGAGAAGTGATAAAATATGAGAATTATCCAAGGAGGCGGACCAAAACTATTATATTACAGCTCAGAGCGATACTGCACACGCGCAGGATTCGTAGTCTGATATCCGTATCTGTGAAAACAAGGTTGTGGTTGTGAACAAAGTGTGTAATATTTCGATATATTTTAAGCTGTTGAGTTTGTGTTATTCACATTGTATTTGCCTACCATACTTTAGCGTACAAAATATTTTTCAGATTCATTATATATATACTCATAAAAAATAACCCATAATTATGAATAAGAATAACTTTAAAGAACATAAAAAATCATTTTATAATACTTTGGTTTGGTTTCATTATTCATATGATGAAAAGAATATGGTGACACAGTGTAAATAATATGTTCCTTTTCTTTTTGTGATTCTTTATATACTGTTATATAATTTATAAGTTACAAATTTATTTTTGAGATATTTACACTTCCTTATAAAGCACCTGGCAAATAAAACAAAAAAACACTTGTGTTTTCTTTCTTTTTCTAAAATTTCTTCTATCGGTTTTAAAATCGGTATCCTGGTATTAAGATCTAAAAAGTACCGAATACCGGTATTGTGTGGATTTTTGCTCCGACATTGCAATCCCTAGTAGCGAGTCATACGGAGACAGAAAACAAGTGGTCAACTCTCACTCAACTCATCATGAAAGACTTTCTTTTCTGAAGTTCAAGGTTTCACCTCGCATTGGCAGCTACAAGCGAAGCCAAAACCTCGCGCGATATTCCATATTACTCGACTATTCCATAATACACAACTCTCATCTATATTTATTAAAATCTTTATTACATGCAATGATACCTTTATTTCTAATATTTTTATTAATATTTATAATAGTACTTCGATAAACGTTCCCTGAACTTCCTCAATAAATTCCTTTAAAAAATTCTATTGATATATTAAAAAAAAGAGGAAAGATTTCAATAGGAGGTGTTATAATTATTCATAAAACAATTGTCTATAATAATATACTAGTTTGTACTAAAGTTAAAATTTGATATATGTAGAGAAATAACTTCCCTAACTGATTGTAGTCTTCCAAAAGAAAATAAACTAGTTGATGGCGCGCGCATATATTAGGCGAAAAGTGAATAATAAAATGTGTCAAAAGCAAGACCATTTTCTATTAAAAAATGATTTCAGGGTAACATTTTTTTTAACTTTATCAAGCGGACTAACTGGACTTATGGCAATCTCCTAAAGAATACTTTGACTGATAAATAAAAAAATATCAAAAATCTCAAATCACATCCACTTAAAAAACCTCCAAAAAGCTTTTTCTAAAAAAATAGAATATAAAGCTGGAATGTATTGTTCCCGTAATTTTTATTAATATTCTGTGTTTCCCGATGGCAGGAAAAAAGAATGTCTGGATGACAAATTGCAAGACGGACGACAAAACATCCCAAAAGAACGATTGCCATTAGAACACATGTGACCAAGAATGTTGCGTAATTTTTTAAACCTGATTAATGTTTCAACAAAAAGTGTAACGAAGCAATTTTAAATTCAAGCTTCCAACTTTTAAATCACGTTAACTTGAATTTTTCGGGTTTCGAATGAAAGAATTGAGACTGCATCAAAGAATATCAAGAGACATTAGCCCCTCTATAAGATGAATAGTCCTTAGTAATACCTGGTTTCGAGCCCTCGACTTGATAGAAATAACGCCGATAACAAGTTAACAACCATTTCAACGCAACTGCCATGGCCATCTAGTTCTGGAATTTAATAAATACGTCTTATATTGATAAGTAAATAATAAACATAAATCTTCCATGTTAATTGTTTCATGCATATACGACTATGTTTCTCAAACTTCAAATATTCAATCATAATTTTCACCACGCCCCTTCCCTCCATGCAATAACAATATATTTAATTCAGTAATACTATACTTTACCGCTAAAGCTACTATACGATTTTAACCTCTTAAATGCCACCCGCGTATATATACGACTTGCTCAACCGGTGAGTTAATTGTCCCGGGCGTATATATACGTTTTTAGAAGTACGATATTTTCTGTGCACTCTATTATCCATAAAATTTATTCCGAAGATTTTGGAATGCAATAAAAAGACATTGACAGTGTTTGCGAAGGATTAACTTATTTCAGAGGATTTGCTCATTTATTCCCTTCCCCCCCCCCAAATACACCAGATACATGTGTATACGTGCAATTCGGTGGCATTGGGGAGTGAATCGCGTATCTGTTAATCGGCAGTTAAAAATTTCTTTATAAACCGTACAAACTATCAAGATAAGTGTTAATTTTTGTATATACCGTAAAATGCAGCGTATAAAACGCACTTTTAACACAAAAAAGAAGATCGAAATTTAAGGATGTGCGTAATACGCCGGGTTTAAAAATGATAGCTTTGCATATAAAAAAATGATCATAAAGAAAAATGTATTGAAATACTGCTTATTTTGAAGAAATGTGACATACTTTATGAACCTCAAGAGTGATAATTCTAGATGTATACTATTTTCCAAAAGCCTTCTGCGATAATACTTCTAATAAATGACTTAAAAACAAAAGAGCAATGCAAACGAACATTTAAAGTTTCTTCGTCAAAAAAGGGGTGCGCGTTATACGGCGAATATACTTCAAATTTAAAAAATGCAGCTTGAAAGTATAGGTGTGCGTTATACGCCGGATTTTATGGTAATTTTATATATGACAAGCCCATGGTGTCAATGATCATTATAAAACTTGTTTTTAACTTAGTATTGTTAAATTAATTATAAAATACCTTGTGCAGTACTGATACATTTATAAGTGTATTATATTACAGTAAATGTGTATTTATTTCTTATTGTGCCAGAATGTATATTTTGTTCGTTTACTTTCAGTTCCTTAATAACTTTTTAAATAATCTTTTTGTTTTTGTTCAATATGCTTTGGCCCCCCTCGTAGAGTTATCACGCCCACCTAGGAGGCGTGCCCCACAGTTTGAGAAACGCTGATATACCAGTAATAACTTTCCCTAGCAATTCTAAACGGGCTTACCTTTTTTTCTATATTTTCACTACTACTTCGAAATTATTTTTAAAGTGAACTCTTATAAAAATAAAATAAATAAATAAGTCTAGAATGTTCTATAGAAGCACAAGATCATTCTCTCTCTCTCTCAAATCGTTCTTTGGGAAACTAAGAATTCTAAATTATAATAATGAGAAAACGCTTGTTACTAAAATGTTTAATCAAGTGTGTTATATTTTCTACCACCCTCTTTTTAAAAACAAAAACAAAATCATTTTTCATTTCAAGATTTTATAAAATGCATGATAGGGTTTCTTTTTTTTTTTTTTTTTTTACAAACTCTTAGAATTTCTAAATTGAAAAATCCTAATTTTTTCTAATATTTGAGCTCATTGCGTAAGATAGCATTTGAATATTACAAGAGAAATCATTAAAATATGCTGATGAAACTAATGAAATCTTTTTACAAAAATTATTTGTTTTCTGAAAAAAAAAATTGTAATATTTTCAAAGTATCAAAAATTAAAAATGGGACCTTTTATCATGACTAAAATTCTATGAAACAAATTTTTTGACACTTTCAAATCATGTATTAATAGTCTTAGAGTCACACAAATTGAATTTTCTAGTGTGCAAACACGGAGTATACGAAAAACTTGCATCCTCAGTGAACGTAGCCTTTGAAATATCTGCACACTGTGTATATATTTGAGCAAATGTATGCGCATTATTTATTATTGGGCAATTGTGCTTGTTTTATTCCAATTCCTACTATTGGCTTACTCTCTTCCTATATATATATATATAGGTCAAATTTCTAATCGTTAATAAAATACTTTCTATTCATCCAAGTCAAGTTCAAATACATTTTTTTAAACTTGTAGTGGATGACACTTGATGCTAACACAGTTTTTTTCAAATATTTTTTCATTAATTAAATTAAAAGATGAATAAATAACAAAAATAATAGTCCAACAGCATGTATAGAAAGGAAAATCGTTTGTTGCATCCTTGTAGCACAATGGATAGCGCGTTGAACTTCTAATCCAAAGGTCGTGGGTTCGAATCCCACCTGGAATGGCCTAATTTCTGAGAATGTGATTTTTTTCTATATATATATATATATATATTATTTTTTATTAGAATAATTAAATTTAATTAATGAATACATAGTAATAAATATAAAAGTAGTCCAACACCCTATATAGGAAGGAAAACGGAAAACTGCAAGTAAGATCGCTTTTTATTTTGTCATTTTATATTGTTATTCTGTCATATGTATATACACAAATTTATATTAATTGTAACTATTTAATGAGAAGTAACTGAAATAATCTTTTTTGTGACCTAAGAGTAGGAATTGATTTAAAAAAAATTATATTACTTTTTGTTTTTAAAAGAAGATACTTATAATATTGTACTTATATATTTTGTTATTAATGTAAAGAATTTATTCCTATCTACCCCTTAGCGTAATTTTGAAAAATCTTTCGATGAATATTCCAGAAAAAACATGATAATAATCATGAATGCTTTACTTAAACAATTACAATTAAATTAAAACTTAGTGTTTGAAACTCTCTTAAGCTTCCTTTATTTTTCTTATTGTTTTCAAGCATTTATGTATTTTAGTCTTTAGAGCTTTATGATTAGTATGCTGAAGAATTAGTGTGCTGACTCTCTAGTATATTAATCATAAAGCTGAAAAAATAAGTATGTTACAAAATAATAAAAAGAACGCTAATTTAAGAAATACTTTTCAAATTTATTCTTACGGGAAATAATTTATCTTGAAAATAAAATAATGATTTCCCTGTAAGTAAAATATTACATTTCTTTCCTTTAATCAATAATGTTGCTTATTAAATAAAGTTTTTTAACCTCTAATATATATTTCAACTTAAATTTTGACGGGAACGTGACGTTTACTTCCCTGTGTAATTGTTCAGGTTTACAATATACCTGCCGTAAGCTTTTTCGATTTATTTTACAAAAGAATGACATAATTATTCTTGAATTATTGTCTACTTGAAGGAAATACTTGCATATATAAGGAAAAGTATTTTTTTGTGAACTTAAAAAAAATTAATTCTCTGATTATTAAGATGAGCTTCAATTGAATTGCATCAAACCATCGCTTTAAATTATTCGAAAATGTCCCTAAATGAAATTAAAATTGCATCATCTAAAGGGAATTATATTTAGTTCAAAACTGTGTGTATTTTCTCTAATCAGAAAAAAAGGAGAGAAAATATAAGAGAAATTCTTTCCCATGAGATATTTTATTCAAAATTATAACGTATTTGTTTTGAATAAAAAATAAAAACAAGTAATATAAAAAATACTTTTAAGTGAATTCTTACTTAAGCGTACAACAGTGTTTCTCAAACTGTTGCCCCCTCCCCTCCTAGGGGACGATAACCCAATGAGGGGGGGCGAGCATATCGAAAATAAAAAGGTTAAAAATTAATTTACTGGAATTAAGCATAACAAAATACTTTCTGACATAATAAAAAAAATACAGATTTACACTGATATGATTTATATATATCATCTGGCAAAATTACGTCATCAAAAATAAAAGATTCTACTTCAAACGCTCATTAGCTATCTTTGATCCTATAACCAAATTAAAAAAATATTTTGTCTGCTTTGCTGTAATCCCACGATGAGAGATTTTTTTATTACGTTTCTTTTAACCTAAAATATTACTTTAGCTGACCTTCGAATTTACTAGTATGGTTATCTCCGTCCCTTTTATTTTAGGGAAGTTGTAAATAATATGTTTCTGTTTCGCCTTTTTTCATGTGAAAGAGTTTTATGATATATGGATAAGCATATTAAGCACTTTGAAGAATTATTTGGCCAAGATTTATTTTTATGAGTATTCTGAAATATATAATGCATAATGAAAAACGTTGAACACAATTCTCTTTGAGAACTATTATCCATACTTTTATATTGAATACACTGAATTGAATGTTAGAGAAAAGTGTCTGTGATTTTTGTGTCCTTTATTAAAGTCACGCACATTTGAAACAATTTAGTTCAGTTTTACTGGATTTCTCTTCTCAAATTTTCAAAGACAAATTGAAAATTAATTGAAATAGGTAAGTATATTTTCTCTTAGTTAAATTATTCACTGAAATTGTGATTTTTATTGTATATATTAAAAATAATTATAAAAATAAAGGATTTGGGTGAGTCACTCCGCGGGAACATTAACGTTAGTATCGAATGCACACTTGATCTCGGGCTAAAACATTTTGAAGTTTTCTCGCTTTAAATATTAAAAATAACACAATTATTCTTTATTGGAATTATACATTCTTTTATTAACATTACTAACATTATTATTTGTTATTTAACATTATTAACATTATTATTTATTATTTAACATTATTATTATTTATTATTATTATTATTAATTATTATATTATATTATTAACATCAATTCTCTCTCTCTCTCTAAATGCTAATTCTGTGAGGCTTAAAATTACAGTTCGTTCAAAACTATTTATAATATGAGCATTCATTTCAAAAAATCATTTTACAATTTTGTATACATTGTCATGCACTTGGTTTTACTCTCCTTACAATTAAGCTGTTATGTCAAGAATAATGTATTATTTTTTTTAAAAAAAAATAAACTCGTGTGAAGAGTGGGTACTTCAGCCAGTATAAGAACAAGTTTAATAATAATTAGTGACTTCCATGGGCTTGTCTTGCAGAGCAAAGTTTTTCAAAAGAAGGCTTAGTATTAGAAGTTGACACTCTGAGTTCTTTTTCTATATTTAGCTGAGATTTATATTTTGTCTTCAAAACAGCCACAGCAGAAAATCCAGTTTCACAAAGGTAGGATGTTGAAAATAGTAATAGTACACGAAATGCTTTTGTTTTCAGTGCAGAAAATTCATCATCCACATCTGCCGAAAATTCAACGGGCTATTTATTTCAAAATTGCCTTTTAACTATGCCACTGGATGTGAAATCTATGAAGATTTCTTCTTCGGCAGTTAAGAGTCCTTCTGAATTATTGTGAAAGGAATCCCCCTAACCCACTTTTATTTTTGATGATCACCAGATAATAAAAATAAATTATATCAGAGTAAAAGTGTATTTTTTATTATGCCAGAGAGAATTTTGTTTTACTTCATTCCAAAAAAATTATTTTTTTCAACCTTTTATTTTCAATATGCTCGCCCCCCCAGGAGGGGCACCCCCACAGTCTGAGAAACACTGAATTAAATAAAAGAAAGAGATGTTTTTACTTAAGTCTGCTAGGTATTTCTCAATAACTTCGAAAGTTTTCACAGTATCAACAAAAGATTGTTATCAAAAGACTAAAAAATGTTGAGGCTGTAGCATGTATTTTTTTTTCAAAAAATTGGAAAGATTTCTTAAGTTGCTTTGAGGCAATTGGCTCTTAAGAAATGGTTGGGCAAAGTTAAGCTTAGTAGCAATCTCGATATGGAGTTTAAATGTTATAAAGCAATCGTGAGAGAGAGAGAGAGTCAATTCTCACTTCAACTTTCATGTGCCATATGTTTCCGGAATAGGAACTGATTTTTTTATCCACTCCTCTTTATGAACTACAGCAATTCTCAGTTTGCTAAGTATTTTGTTTTTTATTTGTTGTTTAATAGATGCTTAAAAATCCTTGAAAAAAATGGATTCATTTCGCTTAATTTTAAGTTCAAATTTGACTCATTTTAGAATTCTTACCAAGTGTTTTACAATTTTCCAAACATTATTTATTAATTTTAATTGGTCACTGATTTTGTTATTTTATGCATATAAGTAAATATTAAGGCAAAATTATTCGACACTTCTACCTGTTTCTATATTTTTATTATTAATAAAAGATAAACCACTAAATTAACGAATTGCCTCATATGTTTAACAGTATGAAGTGTTAAATCCATTCAAGCTAAAATCAGGAAAGTTATGTTTCCTAAATATTTCCATAATACGTTACAGATATGATGAAACAAAATTTTTAAAATTATCTACAAACGAATTCCATTTTAATTTACAAATATGGCCGAATAAGAAATATTTCATTCTTTTATTATCAAACATGACGTAAATAAAATAATTTGAAAGGAATAAATCATCAAATACTTAACATTTATATTTTTTTATTCATTTAAGAAAACATTATTCCTAATTTTAATAATCAACTATTATTTTACTATGCCTATTATCAGTAAGTATAATATTTATATATTTTATAACTGCATTCCCCTTTTCTTAATTCATACCATTTCCTTAGACATATTGTGTATTTTCTACTTGAAGATTATTGTGGTTTTCCTTAATTTACCTGTCATCAACCAAGATTATCTGATAATTCAGAAACCTGACATTGTTTGACATGATTAACCAGAAGGATTTGGATTTGTTCCAAGTGAACTTGAATTTAAGACTTTTATTACGTATGCTTGGAATTACATTTGTTGTGTTTTTTTTTTTTCATTTGTTTCATGCAATTATTTGATGATTCGTCTAGAAAAATGTTAATTCTTATAAAATATCTTATTTTCGAGAAAATTATCTATTAAACAATAAAAAAAGACGTATTAAATAATTCAATTTTTATATAAATACATTCGAATCTTCTTTGATTAAAAGAAGCTTTAACATGACTTTTATGATAGAAGAAACTGATGCACATTTTCCAAAACCCCATACACAGATAAGATATTTTTAAGGTTATTTTTTTTATGAATAATAGATTTTTTCAAATTAGTTTCAATCTAATAATCATTTCTAATATCCTGCTACAGAAATACATGAATTGCTGTTACTTAAAATTCCTGTTATTCATTTTGAGATTTTTGAGTTCTTAAACCTTATTAATTTAAGTATGTATTATAATATTATTTTTGTTACTCATTTATTTATAATATTATTTTCCAATAAATTCCAATTTATTTGTTCTATTACTTTTGGAATTGGCTGTCTTCCTTGACTTGGGCAATCGAGCTGGTTTGATTGCACAAAACTGTACAAACTGTGCACAAAACGAGATAATTCAAGCGGAGTTTTATTTTTTATACTGCTTCAATTTTCACCCTCGAATATAGGCGATCAGCTTCTGTACTCCTGAGACTGGCTGAGATTCATGGTAGTGATTTCGTAAATTTGGATAGTTTATAGTAAATTTAGATAAATATTATTTAAAAGAATTCAGGCATTAATATTTAAAACGCATATATTTTGTATACAGAATACTGAGGAGAAAAATTCAAATTTCAGAAGCATGAGTATAGAGAGATTTATACAAAATGGTCATATTGATACAAATATAAAAAATTGAATACAACAAAATCTTCTGAAAGACTAACGGAACATCATTTATCCGAATTTTATTCCACCAACATCAAAAAAAGAAACTTCTACAAGATACTGCAATGTGTGTGTTACCAATGTGTGTGTCGTTATATGTAACAATTGCAATGTTAGGGTACGTGTTGCACCTTTCTTCTCCACTTGGCATAAATGCTGCGCCTAAGAACCAGCCCATAAGTTCTAGGCTTCTTCTACAGTTATGATGTCGTGAAGAAGAGGGGACCGGTTCAGAGAGCCAGTAGAAAGATCATCAGCTGACGCGTCAGCTGATTGTCAGAATGGGTGACCTTTCTTCTCCAAATATATCAGAAAAAAAATGTTTAGTGTTTTTTTCTCAAATATATATAAAAAAAAGCTACTACTATTTATTTTTGTTGAAAAAGAATAAATAAATATTTTTTTGATAAAACTATATTTTTTTTTTTACAAAACAGCTATTCGAAAAGAACGATAATAGAAATCCATGTACATGCATGATTGCAGTATTTGGCGCTTATCTGCAATGTGGATCAAAATCTCAAATTAAAATTAAAATTTTGATTGATATTGTATTTTTTTTGGGGGGGATACAAAAAAAAGGTTCTCAATTGTGTTTTCTTAAATAAAAAAAAATATTATTTCGCCAGGTTTTTTTTCGAAATAAGTGTGCGTTGAGGGGTTAATCATTTAGAATCTACTCTTCAAACCCTTTATGGCTACGTTCCAGAATAGTATTATTTCTGGAATTTTTTTCACTCTTATTATGTTTTCGCAATTTGCTTTAAATCTATACCCTAGAAATAATACCAAAATTACATAAATATTTGTATTTTTTGACGCTTAATGTTATTCACTTTATCCAACGCTTATTTTTCTAAGCTAATCCATACGCGTTTTCAAAGAAATTTCCATTATAATTTAGAAAAGTTTAATTATTGTCATTTAAGAGCTTAAGAGTATATTATTAATATATTTAGTATATTATAATTTACAACGAGTACAAATATTGATTATCGTTCACTGAAAAATGTTCTATAACTGTGAAAAAGTACGCTTACATTTTAAAATAAAAAATTATAGATTATTTTAGACGTTTCAATATCTTCATAAAAAAAGTTTTGAACGATAATTATAATATCATAACTAATATATGTCAGGCCCAGGTCTGCTGGTAAAATGAGGAGAGCATCATTTGTAAAATACTTTTTTATTTTGCTTCAATCACATAAAATCCAACATGGAGGCCCTTTGGAGCGCAACCGAGTAGAACAATAATCAACACTTCAACGAGGAGTCAACAGCAAAGCCTTTTCGAGTATACGTTCTCTTTCTCGTCTCTCTCTCTCAGCTCTCGCTCCAACTTTAAATAAGCTTATTTACCCACAAATCCTTACGCGATGGTAAAGAGTTCGCTCTATTTTCATTTATTACTTACTTAATTTTTTAAAAAGGAAAATTTTTTTTCAAACCTAAAAATATATATATATATATATATATATATATATATATATATATATATATATATATATATATATATATATATATATTGGTTTTTTCTACTTCTTCACTTTTATTTTATATTACTATATATATATATGTAGGAAAAGGATGCCTTATCACCCCTTTTCCTATATTCCCTTAATGGCGAAAGGGCCAAGAGAGTCCCAAACTAGCTGACAAGGTGGTTCGAGAATAAAGAGACGACAGACGAATGGGACGATTGCGCGGGAAACAAAAGGGGAGGGGGGCGACGCAGAGGGGGGGGATGAAAAGGGAACGAATGCGCGGCGACGAGACGCCTGGGAACCCAAACCCCCAAAAACTTTTCCAAATTTTTTGGAACCCCCCCTTGGGGGGGAAAATTTCCCCCAAATAAAAGCATATTTTAATTCAATCTGGTTTTGTCATTTTCTCTATATGGGGGCTGGGCCCCCTTTCCCCTTTAAATTTTAAAAACCCCCTAAAAAAATCGAAGCAAAAAAAAAAAAAAAATTAGGGATGCAAAAAAAAGGTAATTTTTTTCCCCAAGTTTTTATGGGGGTTTGACGTTTTTTCTTAAATTTTAAATTTCCCAACGTGTTTTATGTGATTTGACGATTTTTTTTTTGCGTTCCAACGTGTTTTATGTGATTTGACGTTTTCCCTTCCATTTAAAATTTTTGTGTAAAATTTTCCCAAGGGGAAAATTCAGGGTTGTGAAAAATTTATTCGATAATTCTCCCGGGGATCGAGATTTTTTTCAACACTATTATAATTTATGAAAGTAATATTCAACAAGAAAAAGGGGTGTTGCTTTTCCATGAGTTTTTTTAAAAAAATTTTTTTTAAAAACTTTCTGTGTGTTGGAAAATATATTTAAAAACGGGTTAAGCTGTAATACGATATTTTTTAAACTTATACAATTTCCCTTTTTAGGAAAATTTTATTCTAGACTGTTACCCTTTTCATAGCGTATTAATTTTTTTTTTTATGTTGAAAGATTTTACTCATATATCATTTTAAAGTGATCTGAAAATATTTTTTATTTTTTTAATTTTTTTGGTTTCCCTTTTTTAAAGTGATTTATTATGTCTTATTTAACACTGAATGACATCCCAGTTTTTTAAAAGTTTTTAAAAAGGCAATACTAAAAAAATGTAAAATTATTGTATTCGTTTTTTAACGATCACCCATTAAATTAGGCCCTTAGAGAACAACTGCAAAATTTTTGGGGGTTTCCCAAACCAGTTTTTTGATATTGGGGACTATTTCCCCAATTATTTTAAAAATTAAAGCTACCTGATTTAATCTTTTTTAGCTAATTTTTACAACTGGGAAAACAAATGGAATTTCCCAAAAGAACTTTGTAATAATATTTTGTTTTCCCTTAGCGGGTTTACCCCCTTTTCAAAACTAAACTAAATACACGGGTGTAGAAAATCCCCCCGGGGTTGCAAAAAAATTCCCGTTTTCCAATTTCTACAGACAGGAAATCGGCTGACCCTTTATTTCGAAAGAGGGTTTCGTTTTTGGGTTAACTTATTCAAACTTTTTGTTTTTTTCAGTGCAGATGACTCATACACAATTGAACTTTTTTTTCGGGATGGGGGAAGAAAATTTAACTTTTTTGCCCAATAACCGAACAAAAAAAAATTATTTTTGAAAAACGGTTTTTGACAGGAACTGCAAAATTTTTTTTCCCAACCAGCGCGGTATAAACTCTTACGGGGTTTTTTAAAAAACAGTACTTATTCGGGAAATTTTGGGAAAAAAAAAAATAAATCAAGCCCAATTGCATGGGGAATTACAAAATAGAAAGATGCGGCCTAATGAAACGGTTTTTTCCAATTTTTTAGTTGTTATTCGGGAATTAGCGAATCTCTCGGGGGTCAGCCCGGTTTTCCCGACGAGACTTAAATTAGGGAGTATTGTATTAATGGAACCCCCGGATTCCCCTTCAAAAAAGCTAATATTATATGGATGTACAACAATTCGGGAATTTAAAGAAAAATTGGGAATTTATAAACAAATTTTTATTTGAAAAAAAAAAAGAAAAAATGCTCTTCATGATAGGGGAAAACCCAAACTTTGGGCCACCGCCGTGATGTTGAAAGTACATTTCATAACCATCAATAGGGTGATTCCAAAATTAAAAATGCAACAAAGTCAAATTTTAAAATTTGAGAAAAAAAATTTTTGAGATAGGAATCACGTAACTTGTTTTTTGTTCGAACCCGGGCCCCATTTCTAAATTTTGCCCAGAAAAAATATGGTGGTCCGGAAAATAATAGGGAAAGTTTTGGCCATAAATCTGATCCCTTGTCCTCAAAAAATATCCCTTCTTCTAATAATTTGTTATAAATTCCCCCATTAACACTATTGTGTAAAAAATTTTAAAATTTTTTTTTAAAAATTTTCCCCCTTTATTTGGGATACCGGAAGTCAAGTAACCTTAATGAAAAGAAAGTGTATGGAATCCCAAATTTGGCTCTCCCTTCTTTAATAAATAATTTTTAATATACTAAAACCCGGTTTTTCCCTTTAAAAAATCATGTTTGGTTCATTCAACCCCAAATTTTCTTCAAAAGACTTTTCCCAAAAAATGCCGTCCCAAAACCAAATCAAAACCTTTTATATTTTATTGGGGTATTTAATTTTTTACAAAAAGCCAAATTTATTTGCCCCCAGGGGGTTTTTTTTTCTAAAACCCAAACCCGACCTTCACCAGAATCATTTTGTTTTTGCAATTACACGACATTCCCAACTTTGATATTGGCCCCCGGGCCCCAAAAAAAAATAAAAACTTTTGTTTTGGGATTACTCGTATCTTATAGGCCGAATAAAAAATTTAAAAAGACGGGTTTGGGGTTAAAACAATTTTTGAGGGACGACAAGCCAATTTATCATTCTCCAAGATGGTTACCTTTTTCTGAACGTGATATAGTAGATAAAAAAAATAAAGAATGGACACAAAATGGTATTATTGAACCATGTTCACCGTTTCCAGCCAAGGGCCCAAATAGTTCCCCAAAAAAACGGCCCCCCCGGGGCTGCATTGACTTTCGAAAAAATTTAAAACGTGGGATAGTTGGATCCCTTTTTCCCCCCTCATTGAGGATATTTTAGATACACTTCCCGGATACTAGAGTTTTCAATACCATTGGGGATTTAAAGTAATGGCTTTTTTTATGTGCCTGTTAACCAAAAGAGTCGCCCTTTCCTCCTTTGTACCCACAAAATGGTCCCAAATTTTAAACCCTTTAAAATTTCCTTTTGGGCTCTACATGGCCCCTTTAACGTTTCCCAAAGTTTTTTTTCAATACAGTTTTTTTTGACTTAATTGTTCAAAGGGAAATTGGGTTTCCCACGGGATGATATAGTTATCCTTGTAAAAAAAGAATTTTTGAGGCTATTATAGACTGAAAAAAATTCTTAAAGTGTCCCGTGATTACGGACCCCAGGAAAAATTTTTTGGGAAATGTAATTTCTGCATTTTAAAATTTTTTAGGCCATATTATTGAAAACAATAAACTTTTTCCCTTTCCCCCTTCCCAAAAATAAAACAGTTTTTCCTTTCCCCGGGCCCAAAAATTCTTTAAAACAGTTCAACGCTTTAGGCCTCACTGGATATTTTTGAAAATTTTCCCCCGCTTATTTGTAATTGCTAAACCCCTTTGTCATCTTTTACGTAAAGATATTTTTCCCCCAAATTTTTATGTTAAAAAAAAAAGCTTTTTTTTGACGAGTTAAAAAAGTTTCTTGGGCCCGAAAAACCCTGTTTTTTTTATATATCGGCAAAATTTTGAAATACTACTGATGCGTCAATCAACGGACTTGCTGCTGTTTTATTACAAAAATCCTCTGATGATAATTCCTTCCTCCCCATATATTACGCCTTTAAAAACCCTCCGAAAAACGAGAGAAAATATAACTACGAACTCAAAATTTTTAGCAATCATAGAAATCCAAAAAAATTTAAAAGTGTACATTTTGGGGGTGATGCATTTTAAAATTAATGAAAAGCAAAAAACTTGGAAATAAGAAAAATTTAAAAAAACAAAACGCGCGGTTGGGGGCCCGAATTTACAAAAATTATGAAATTTCCATTTTACATCCCTGGCTTCAAATGGCCTTGGGTTTTTGGGTTTAAAATTGGTACCCAAAAAATCAGTTAATGATTCTATTGGGCATAGGATAAAAAAAATCCAAGAACTCGACCCCCTATTCTTTCCATAAAAGCTCTTCTTAAAAAAGGTCCAAAAATGATAATTTTTGTCTTAAAATAATATATTTTTATAAATTTATTACTTTTTGGGGAAACTTTTTTTATTCCCGACGAGGGCAGCATCACTTTTTCAAAAATGCTCCCACAAAAAGGGCATTTTTTTAGTTAAAAAAAACACTAGAACATATAAAAAAAAATTTTAAAACCACAACTTCAATCCAAAAAATTTAAAAAAAATATTTCTATTCGTTAGCTGATTTGAAAAAAAAAAAAATCTGGTAAACAAGAAGGGTTTCCCGCCCCTTTTCGATTTTTTTACCCCCTCTAAATACCCCATATTGATCATCTTGGGTTTTTTTAAAACAACATCGCATAAAACTACAAATTCATTTTGGCCTTAATTTTAAACCCCTTTCCCAAATTTGTCTGGTTATACCCCCCTAAAACTACATCTCCCCGAGGTAACAAAAAAATTTGACATCCAAAAAACTCATTTGGGGAAAAATTTTTTTCTTTTTTTATCACTGATGTGGGAAATTACATTCACTTCCGACGAATTTCCCCCTTTTTTTCCGAAAAAAAATATTTCACTTCATCATATTACTCGGGTTTTCCCGTGCCAAAATTTAAATGAACACATTAATCGAACAATTTTTCTTTTTATCTAAGATGCCGGGAAAACGATCCCCCGAAATGGTTCCACACAAATATGTTCATGTTCCTTCACTACAAGAAGTCTTAAACTCCCAAAATTCCCAAAGAAGCATTAACACCACTCCTTTTAAATTTTTTTGGAACAAAATCAATAACAAGACGTTTTGCACCCCAAAAATTAATCGTGGGAAAAGCTACAACTCGAATTTAAGAAAACAAGGGGAACTCCTAAGTAAAACGGCAAAAAGGGAAATAATTAAAAATGCAAAATGGAAAAAAAAAGTCTTAAAAATTTTTCGACGAAAAAACTCCTTTTTTTATATAGTGTTAAGGACTTAGGTTGCTATTAAAAAAAACGCAACACGGACCTGGACAAAAAAATCTGCAATAAATTTATCGGTCCATTTAAAATTACTCGGGAAAGCTTAACGATACCTACAACGTCGAAAAATGTGGAAATTGTGATGGCCCAACCAAAACAATTACTTATGCCAGTGTTTCAAAATTTTCGGACGCGCCCCCTAAGGGGACGTGAATTACTTTTCAAGGGGGCGAGCATATTGAAAAGTCGAAAAAAAAAATATTATATAAAAAAAATTTTTTTTTACTGAAAGTAAACAAACGAAATACTTTCTGCTATAATAAAAAATAAAAAACCCTTTACACTGGGTACAATACACTTAAAAGTATCAGTTCTGTGTACAATGTATTTTACAGTAATTTAATTATACTAATAAATTAAGAACAAGTTTGATAATTACCAGTTACCTCATGGGCGTATTAACACTTATTTTGATAATTTGTAAGTTCTATAATTTAAACCCCTCCCATTAAAAAATTACACGATTAACTCCCCAATGACATCTTTTTCCCCCGTAGACGCCGGGGTATTTCGTGGTTTTTTTTTTTTTTGTGAGGAGGGGAGGGAAAAAAGAGGAATAAATTTAAACAAATCCTCTGAAAAATAAGTAAATTCCCTTTTGCAAAAACTGTCAAAATCATTTAAATTTCATTTCAAAAAGCCTTCGGAAAAAAATTTCATGGTGCACAAAAAAATCGTATTTTGGGTAGACGTATATATACGTCCAGAAAATTAATGCTTTGGCTGAGCAGGGGGTTTATATACGTCGATGGCACTTTTAAAAGGGTTTAAAATCCCTTTTGGGAGCATTAGCGTCAAAGTATAAAAAAATTTTTGAATTCAAAAATTGTTATTATATGGAGGGGGGGCGAGAAAATTATGATTGAATATTGGGTCGCGAACTATGAAAAATTTGAGAAACCGGCTTATGCCGAAAACTTTGAAACCATGGACACAAAAATGAATTTTAAATTTCAAACGAAAAAATTTTAAATCTTTTTTTACATTATCACCATACTCAAGATTGTTTTGTATTGTCTGTCTTCTATCCATTTGTATACCTATTTTTTTTTTTTTTAGCTTTTTTTTTTAGTTTTTATTTTTAATTTCATATTTGACTGTTTTAATAATTATTTTTTTTTTGTAAAATTTATTTTCTAGCTTTTCAATTTTATTTCATGACATTTTGAAATACATTGTATTTTCATGCGAGGACGCATACTTGGTTTATGATGGCCGATGTAGGAATGGATGTGCACGTTATCTCATATATCCTTCCTATATTCCCTTAATGACGTAAGGCCAAAAAGAGCGCCAAACCCAGCTGACAAAAGGGGGTTCAAGAATAAAGAGACGACAGACGAAATAGGACCCTTTCGCGGGAAGACAGAGAGAAGGGGAGAGAGACGACGCAGGGAGGGGGTTTAGACAGAAGGAACGAAGGCGCAGCGACAGAAGCCTGGTGGAATCCAACCACCCGATAACTTTTATACTAAATTTTTTGCCCTCTCTTGTAGATTTAAATTCCCCCAAATAAATGCAAAACTTAATTCAAACTGGTCGTTTTTCACCCCCTCTCTCTCTCTTTATATATATATAAATATATATATATATATATATATATATATATATACTGTGTGTGTATAAAGCATGATGTTCAAGAGTAAGATCAAAATTCAGAACACTATTTCAGTTAAAAAAAACTTGACAAGCAATCTGGATTCGTTATCCTACAGAGAGTATTATATTTATTACACCAGCTACTTCTATTTTAATGATTCAATTTTCTGGTATAAAATAAGCTTCGAATTTTGTCTTTTGTACCGTGGAGCTATTTAAATTTTTCCTTTACTCAAAGAGAGGCACTGTATTATAAATAGATTCATATCACTAGAAGTAACAATATTTTTTTTCATGATAATAGGCCCCGAACTTTGTCCAGGTTATTTTTTAAAATTTGGGGAGTTTGAGTTTGGTTAAAATTAACGTCCCCACTGGGTTTAGCTACACGAGGGGGTTTTTGGGGACGGACCACGTAATTTTAACCATGGTCAAGTGACGTGGACGACACCGAGCTGGCACCCCCTCCCCTACCACACCACACCAACGGGGGTTTGGGAAATTGGGGAAACAACCATAAATCAAAGTCGCTTTCAAAAGAAGACAGGCATAGAGTAAAAATGTGACGAATGGTGTATTGCATCGAGTGTGTCATTCTTGGGTTTTTTTTCTAAACTATAGTTTCCATCACTAAACACTGTCTGAGTTGCGTTAGAATGCTACAATTAGAAATGAATGAAATATTTTTAAAAGATATACTGATGCATATACATGATATATTTCAAGTCAACACTAAGTTTTTTTTGTTAAAAACAATTTTTTCTGCTAGCCATCAAGAGATGTTACTCTGAAAGAAAAAGGACGAAAATGGAAAAAACGAAGTGGCTTCCCCTTATGTTTAAATGTGAAGTACCGTTCTTAGTTATGGGTTACACTTGAAAGAGTTAATGCTGACATATAGGCTATAAAATATAATGATCTGGGATTAGAAGAGTTTTGGATGTTTAATTGGATGTTTAATTTAGTACTTGAAGGTGTAATGGAAAATAAAAGTTAAATGTTGTATATGGAATTTAATTTCAAATCTAATTTAATTATCCTTACATATATATAATGGAAATAACATGTAATAAAGTGTTGATGCACACGTTATTTACAGCAAACAATTTAGAATTACTGAAAAAGAGTGAACAAGAATTATATATCATATTTTAATGTACTTCATGATATAAAGCATATAAAAGCAATAAAGTTTCGATAAGATCTCATTGATTATTATTGCGTAATGTTCTTTAGAGAAATGCTCATCCGAAACAAAAATGTCTACATTGTTTCTTCCAACAGTCAAAATAGAATGAAAGGGAAGATTAAAATAAATTATAATGTTTTTTAGAAGGAAATAGTACATAAGTACTTCTTAAAATTTTGATCACATTTGAAGAGAAATACTAGAAGGAAAAGTATACATCTCTCTCTTTCAGATGCACCTACCTCTTCTTATATCAACACAATTGAATGCAATAATGAAGATAGAAATAATTATTACTTACGAAAATGTCACTAAATCTCTACTGCGTATTAATAGCTCGTTCTTTATTATCATTTTGTATAAGTGGTCTTACCATTGAGTATGTAATGGAGAAAACAATTCTTGAATTTTAAATATATTTAAGTCAATTTTACAATCAAATTATTTTTTGTCCTCCATGACATGCTTTTCAAACACTAAGCAGCATCGCATTTGCTTAAAATATTTCAATATTAGAAATATTTATAATATTTTACACCTTTGAAGTTTTAATTAGACAA
Organism: Trichonephila inaurata madagascariensis; assembly: GCA_019973955.1. Taxonomy (NCBI): domain Eukaryota; kingdom Metazoa; phylum Arthropoda; class Arachnida; order Araneae; family Nephilidae; genus Trichonephila; species Trichonephila inaurata. The sequence continues at coordinate 55,830 of BMAV01012075.1, forward strand.
CATTGATGGTTCACTTATGAATAATTGTTGCTTTATTTCTGAAGTTTAAAGTCGTGTAACAAAGAAATTTTTTTTCATAAATTTATGGTAGAAATAATAAAAACTGTATCGCATATAAGTTTATAGTTTTAAATTTTTTAAATATATATAAACTGAATTAAATGATAATAATTAACCAATGATGATAAATAAACCATTACTAACAAAAAGTTTTTGCATGCATCTATTTTTCTTCGGATTTTTCATTGGTGAAAGTAATTACTTAATAAAGTATTAAGAGAGAGAAAGTAAGAGTAAGATTATCTTAGAATGGTATAATATTTGTAATACAAAGTTATTTATATATATAAAATAAACAGTACTATTGTTTTCATTATCTTTACAGTCAGATAAATAACACTTGCATGATTTACAGTAGTTAAATTTACTTTAACAAGAATATTAATTTATTACAAGGAAAATATTATTTTCACAAAATAAACAATAATAATAGATTCTTATTTTTTATTCTCACAATTCTTAATGAATTTCCTGTACATAATTTATTTATTTTTCCTGACATACTTTCTAAAGAAAATTCCTTCAAAAATGTACAATACACTAGTTTGGATAACACACATGTAGAAATTTATTATGTTGATTACCGTATATTCATAAGTTTACAGTGAAGACTATTGTGAAATGTGTAGTCAATAAGTCCGTATATGAGTATTTATTGTAAAATTAATGGAATTTTTCTTATCGTTCCAATTAATTGTCTTTAAACCAATCATATGTGTGTGTGTTTATCGATATTCATCACTTTCTTCAAGAATCAGGTTAAAGGTTTATAGTAATGCTACTATCTCCTTTTTTCTTGTATATTAAATATTAGATTTTTTTTTTTATTGAAGATGCATATCTAGAAAAATTATTTGAATTACAAATCGAGGGTATTTTTCCTTTACCAATTAAGTGAATGAATGAAAAATTCGTGGCCAAAAATTAATGTTTTTAAAGTCAAAAAGATTTATTACTCAAACAAGGAAATATATTTAAGAAATTAAAAAGCTCTTGTGTAAATTATAGAACGATCGTTCACATCAAAAGTGAACATAAAGGGGCTTTTTTTTCTTTGCATGGCAAAAATGATTTATGCAACATTCAAAGACAGTGATAAGACTAAGTAAACAAACAAGGAGAATATGATCGAATTTAAACAGGTTCGATGACACACTAAGTTGAATCAATGCATTGGTTTTTAGTATTATTTTAATTAAATCTTTGAAGATTAATACAACTACTAAAATAAGTAAAGCATTCAAATTATTCGGTATATTATATTTTTATTATTCTTTATTTATTGAATGAGTGAAATGAAAACTAAACAAAAAGCACTAAGTATCTGTAAAATCGTAGAATTTATACCTAACTAAATGTTCAAGGAAGTCCCAGTGGCCGAGTAGTAGAGTACCGCTCTTCCACACCACAGGTTCGGGGTTGTATCCTCGAGTTGGGCAAGGTCAACTCAGCCTTTCATCCCTTCAGTGGGTTTATAAATGAGAACCAAGCTTGTTTGCGGACTAAACACTGGAGTTTCGCTTCAGGATGACCAACTGATCGGGACATCTGCTCAAGCACCTCAGCGCCTAATGGTCACGTATACTGAGATGGGCACAGTCGGCCTTGGCCTTCGTGGGCTGTTGAGTCACAAAGTTTAGTTTAGTTTAACTGTACAATTCCTTCATAATTTCAATCGTATTAGCTTCTGCTTATCATTTCTATATAAATGCTACTGCTTCAAATTAAATACTACCCATAATTGACTACTCGCTTCCACTCCAAAAATGCCGGGCTGGGCAAGGTCGACTCAGCTTTTCATCCCTTCAGTGGGTCAATAAATGAGCACCAAGCTTTTTTGATAACTAAACACTGAGGGTTTCGCGTGAGACTGACTACTTGACAGAAACATCTGCGCATACACCCCAGTGCTTAAGGTTGCGTAAACTGAAATAGACACAGTAGGCCTTGGCCCTCATGGACTGTTGTTCCACTGAGATTAGTTTAACTCTTTGTATTTCAGTTATCAAATATTTGATTCTTATCATCGTCGCATTTTAAAAAACTGCCCTTGGGCAACTGTTAAAGAACCTCATAATTTGAACCACGATTAAGTGATGAGGACAACATCTGAACTGCCAGCTAGAACTCTAAACTCCCTCACCAACTTGTGAGCTTTGAGCCACGAGCTAGAGCATTGAAAAATTAAAGCAGCAAATGAGGTGTCTCCAAATATACAACTTTTGGGGAGATACCTCTGAGCAAGAATGAGAAAAAGAGTGAGTGTGTTTGCTTCCGTCGCATTATAAAACTAAGGGGGAACAATTGGAACTTGTACCCCGTTCTCCAAAGTTCCACACTGCACTGACAGATGGATTTATAGCCCCAACAGATTTGACGTGCATCAGCTCCTCTACAAGATGGGTCTTCAGTGGCACCTGGTTTCGAGCCTATGACTCGGCTTCGCTGGCCAAGTGAGTAAGTGAGTGAGTGACTATTAACGTCGCACTGTTCAGCTACACGAGAGCTTTTGGCGACGGACCTCGTATTTTTGAACCATTCGCTGGACAAGATTTCGCAATCCTAAATACTTGACTAACGCGTCCACTTTATTCAATATAACTGTAGCTATGTTACTTCTGTCTTAAATTTACACCATATATGACAAAGTTTTGATTTTAATGAATTAGGGTATCCGACTACGTTCGGAACCGAGATTTTAAAAAAGCGCATAAATGGATAATTTTCATGATATTTAGTGTCACTTAGATTAGAATACATGTATAAAAATGTTTTAAGGATATTTTAACAAAAAAAATTTATTTAAATACAATATTTCGGCAAAAAATTAACTTAGAATAAGCTTTTTTCAAAATCTCCTTTTGTGAAAAATGCTTCGCTTATAATAGTATTTTGCCTGTATGTAGCTCAGATCTTTGCACAGAGGCTCAACTATGATTTTTGAAAAATTCACATTATTTTCAGAGCTACAACCAATTGAAATAATTATCGGCATTTTTTTCTTAAAATTTCTTCCCTCTGTTGTGTCGTAAAACATGGATAAACCCACTTCTAAGTTATATATTTCAATAATTCTAGTTGGGCCTCTGTGTAGTGGTCTAAGCTATATACAGGCAAAATATTATTATAATAGGAGCATTTTTGACAAAAGAAGAATATTTTGAAAATTGGTCATGCTATGTTCATTTTTTGTCAAAATAGTGCACTTAAATAATTTTTTATTGTAGTACTATTCTTAAAATAATTTTATATACATTTTCTAATCTAAGTGACACTAAATATCATAAATATTATCCATTTATACGCTTTTGCAAAACCACGGTTCCGAGCATACTCGGATACCTTAAAAGAAATACGAAGAGAGTACAATTTTTTCTGATTGGGCATATACACTTACAATGGAAAACACAATGCTGCATTTAATAAGTATATTAAAGGTGGGGATTGAAAGAAACATATATTTTACATTATTTAGCTGCTAACCAATATAAATTTGAGTGGTTAAGGACAAAAAATAATATCCGGCAGTTGATTAGTTAGTATATCTTTTAAATATCCAAAAACTGTCTTATATTTGGAAAACGTATTTGAAATTCTTTTTTTCTCTACATCCTTTTAGCATTATTTTCATGTTTTTATAGAATGTAAATATGTAACATTTTGTAAAAGAAACAGTTTTAAGATATTAGTGCTCAATGCGTAATCACTGTGAAGTATTAAAAAATATTAGAGCACAGTCCGGGTCTTTTTCGTAATTTCTTACATTCTTCCTTAAATGGTTAACATTATTTTGCACTCCTTATTAAAATATATTCTGGAATTCTACTTTAATGTCACATCATTTGTTTTCATATATTATCGTTTTTATTTTTCATATTCAATATTAATTGTTCGTCAAGAATTAGAAAGTCGTTCATAGCGAATCATTTAAATATATGAAATAATTTAAAATCTATAATTTTCTTTGATAATTTATAATTGACAATAACATTTCTTAAAAAATGTAACAAAATTATTAAAAAACAAAGTATTTTATTAATTATTAATGAATTGAATTTTTCTAAGTAAAAATAATAAAATTATTATTCAGATGGGCATCTAAGTATCAGAATATTTTTTTTCTAATGTTAATAGACTTTTTTTAAACTTAATCTTCCTTAGTGTAACAAATTCTGTCTTGTAAATCAGATATATCATTTAAAATTCAAAATTGAAAGTATTAATTTATTAATGTTTCATTCAACAGAAGTAATTAATACATAAAAATATTATTACATCACTTGAAAGTATAAAATATCATGTAATAAATTAATCAAAAACATGTATTAAAACACTTAATTTATCACTAATATATATATATATGACATGTTTCAAGTCAAACCAAGCTTATTTTTTAAAAAAGGTTCTTATTCAGCGAGCCATCTGCATGTTCTGTCGCTGAGAGAAACCGATTCCAAAATGAAATTATAAGTGCTTTACCACTTATGCCCAGATGTGTGAAGCATCTCTTATTTTATGAGTTGTACTTGAAAGTTAATGCTGACATATGAACTATAAAAAAATATGGATCAGGGGTTTGAAGTGGTTTGTTTGGAACATCTGTTGGAATTTAATTTTAAATATAATTTAATTATCCTTACACTTAGACGCGCGCACACACACATAAATATATATATATATAGTAAAATAAAATAAAATTGAAGATGTACTAGAACCTACAGTGCTAAAGCAGGAAGAAATTGGAACTCACCAGACACAACAAATGAAGATATAAAAAAGTCTTTGGACTAAACTGGAGACCTATTATGATTTCTAAAGCTGTAGCTCAATTAGGCCAGCGAATTAGGGTTAGCAATGTTTTATGGATCCAACCTTCCCCGTACAGCAGAAATTTTCGACATAATAGGGGGAAAAACCCAAGTTGAAAAGTTAAGCCAAATACAACACGTGGAAGAAAAACCTGATAATATATTTAAATGAAGTTAAGAAATGAGAACAATAATGAATGTCTCAAGAAGAGGAATAATAAAAAAAATTTACATTGAAAAAAAAAACTTACGTGCAAAATATTTACTGGAAATAGAAAATTCAATCTTCCACAATAAGCTCCAAACGCAAAATGACGTAAAATATGAAAAACGACTACACGAGAAGGAAAATATATATATATATTACGTTACATTTTCAAATGTGTTATGATACATGAGTTAAAATTACAAATAACCATTTTGAAATATGAGGTAACCTACATAAAGCAAGACTCCTAGAAAAATCCCAGAGTGCCTCTGATTTGTGTGAGAAACAAAGGCCAATATACATTTTTTCAAGTGAAACTACCAACTATCACCAATGACAAGATTTATGAAAATTTGCTATTCTTCATACATTGACCTGTTTAAAAATCATTAGTAAAGGAGTTTTATTCAATCTCATCCTTCCTGAGATACCATATTTTTAAATATTATCATAATAAATTCAAAAAAATTCAAAACAATACTAGAAGATAGTATCAGTTAAAAATGTTTGCTTGCTAATTTCCATATAACAGAATAATAGAGAATGATTAATTTTTCTATATTTACCGTTTTTACAAATGCATGGCTTAGCTCTTTAAAGTAAATTTATTTATTTTATTTTATTCTCCTTTTTGTAATCTTATCATAATTTCAGCGTAAAATTTTAAATTGGGAAGTTTAAAGTATCCGACTACACTAGGTACAGTGACTTTGCAGAAGCACATAAATGGATTTTTTAGAGGTATTTAGTGTCACGTAAATTAGAATATACGCATAAAATTTCAGAATATTATTACAATAAAAGTTATTTAACACTGGAATGTGCGGGATTTCAATTACCCTTAAAAATATATAAAGTAATTGTTTTAACTAAATAATTGCAGGATTACTGTTCAGTAGGGTTAAGTTTAAAAACTTTTTAACATTATTTCATGTAATTATTATATGCTATGAGACCTTTTATACCATAATAAACTGACGTTGATATTATGTTTCACTAAGATTGTTTGACCACTGCTTTGTCTCAAAATATTTTGAGTCGTAAATCTGCCAGGAACATTTCCATTATGTGGTAACCATTCTGGGTCATCCCTAGCGACAAATATATCAGGATTTACTGAATATTATCAATTACATCTGCATTTTCTTCAGATTCTTTGCAGTCTCTTCCATTCAATCTTATGTCTTCATCGGAATCGGAATTGTGGAAACGGTGCAGTCTCAGAAAGCTTTCGCAACAAATTAGCAATTTCATCAGGGCTTAGGCCTTTTCTGAGAGCTATTGTTTCAGGGTGTCTGCTCTGCTATAAATTCGAAAATCGAATGAATTTTTTAAGAGCATATCAGCAAATACTATGTAATGAAACACATAGACACAACAATTTTAGTATAATTGATTCAGTTCCACTGTGCACTTAATAACACTGCACATTCAATGTCAAAAAATGTATGATAGGACTTTGGGAAATTTGTTTTACTAAGTGAACTATGAGGCACGTCCAGAAAGTAAGTTTCCCTATTTTTTTTTAAAAAAGAACTCACACTTTATTGGCAACAAGTACAGCAGTGTTTCAGCTATTTTACAATATAGCCACCACCAGAATTGAGACTTTTGTCGAATCTTTGTATCAACTTTTGTATCCTTCTATCGTAGAACTCTGCCGCCTGTGAATGGAACCAGCGTGTGATAGACGTCTGCAGCTCTTCATCGTTGCCAAAACGCTCACTGGAGAACAGGAAACTTTTGAGGCGCAAGAAAACGTGAAAATCGCTGGGAGCAAGATCAGAGCTGTAGGGGGAGGGGGATGATCAAACAACTCCGAGCCAAATTCAAAACAACTGCTGTGTGTATAGCCGCATGTGGACAAGAATTGTCACGATGGAGCACAACACACCTGCATTAAGCATTCCACATCTCTTGTTTTGAATGTTACGTCGCAATTTGCGCAGTGTTTAACAGTAATGGTCAGCGTTTAATGTTTCACCACGTAGAAGGAAGTCAATTAGTAGAATGCCTTTCCTATCTCAGAACACCGTACACATCACTTTCCTTATCGATAGCGTCTGTTTGAATTTCGTTCTGACCGTGATCCACTATGCCGCCAATGCATTGACTGTTGCTTGGTTTCCGGGGTGAAGTGGGAAATCCAAGTCTACCCGTGACGATCCTTTCAAAGAGCTCGTCAACGTCATCATGATACCGTTGTAGAAATGCAAATTTTTCGGTTGTCAGGTTTTTCGGCACCCACCGGGCACACAATTTTTTGAACAGCAGGAACTTAGTAACAATCTCATGCAACAAGGATCGCGATATCTGCGGAAATTGGCTGCTCAGCTCCGTAATCGTGAAGCGACGGTTCTCCATCACGCGCTGCCGCACAAGCTTAACAAGATCAACATTGATGAGGGACGGTTGCCCATTGCGCTCTTCATCATGGACAATTTGACGACCCTCGGAAAACTGCCTACACCAGCGACACACAATCTGCTTACTCATGATGTTCGGCCCATAGACCTGACAGATCTGACGATGAATTTCAATAGGAGCAATGCCTTGTGCATTCAAAACCTTTATCACCTACCGAACCTCGCAGGCGGTGGGAGAAGGAACAAGAGTTTTCCTTTCGGATCACTGTTACCACGCCACTGGCACGAGGCCAATCATCCCATCTTTTACCAATTTCTCAGCATGTTAATTTTCCAACTGTTCTAATTTATTAGAATTTAAAAATGCATTAAGTCTCCTTTCTACTTCAAACAAACAATTGCCATCGATTTTAGTATAAGACATTTCTTTCAATAAAAACTTAACATAATTTCCTATATCTGCCCAATTTACTTGCGACAAAGTCAAAAAGTACCATTGAAAATTTTTATTTCCTGTGATATTTGTTTCAGACCATTCTTCGACATTTTGGAAACATGTTTGATTCATCTCTGAATGCAGAGATTAATAGATCAGTTTTAAAATTTTGAAATAGAGGACACTTTTCGAGGAAGGACAGAACCTATAAAAGGAGGACTGTCCTCCCTAAAGGAGGACGGTTAGTCACCTTACTAATTACGTTTACTTAAATGGGAAAACTTACTTTCTGCATGCGCTTCTCTTACATTTAGTTGTACGACAGCTTTTTATAATGATAAGTTGCTTTGGTGTCAAAATCACACCAGCAGACATTCTAGGTATATTTAATTGTAATTTCCCTCCTAATTAACCTAGAACCACAAAACTGTTCCTGTGTAATCACCAGGGAAAATAATTAGAGGTCATGAAAAATTTTCAAATTCCCTGTAAAAAGACGGAAAGGAGCACAAAGTAAACAGGCTCCTGCTTCCAATTGATACCGACGGACGTCCAGTGCTAAATACATTTAAAAAAAAAAGGACTGACAGGGGTATTCTAGTAGTTATGGTCATGAACGCGTGCTCGGAGTGTCAAGGGTTTGAGACCTGATGCTATTGAAGACACACTGTATAGAAAGGGCCGATGCATACTAAAGGTTTAATGTCCGTCGTAGGTGTGGTAGATAGGAGAAAGGTGCTATCTCAGGTGATATATGTAATTAAGAAGTGGAACTTATTCACAGAATTTAATATATCAGAGTATAGAATTTCTTAAAAAAATACACTGGCTATTACTTTAAAGTATAGTAACTCTGAAAATAATGTGAGTTTTGTTAGCTAGTGTTAAAATCACGGAAAAAAGCTATTGAGGATATAATAGAAGATTTAACAGACTTTTATATGAAGATAACACAACAGAATGAACACGAAACTTAATAGATTGAAAACTTAATAATTATAATAGTTTAATCTGTGTTTTCAAGTTAGGAAATGTTATTTCGAAACTCAATTCAAACGTTTTAGTGAAAAATAAAGTAATACTGTTGAGAAAATTTGAATTTCTCTAAAAAAAACCGTACTTGACATATTAAAGGAAACACAAACTTTATGCACACTTGATTGGGAATCACTTTTAAATACTGTGTTTGTATTAAGTCTTTTTAATTCTCTCCATATAATTATTCATAATGTTTATCCACTTAATCTGTATATTTAAAGAGACTCTGTTCCAGGGTGAAATATTTCTCAAATGAAATAACAAATGAATCTCTGTAAATGGATCAATTATAAAATGGAAATAACTAGTCAACATAAAAGATATAAACTAATACGGTGGTCCATGCATATATTTTCTTTCTTTTACAGTTTTAACAAGTATACGAAATCACAAGTAGCCAAAATATTAAAAATCTGCGTTCCAACTATCATTCATAATGAGTACATTCATATTGTATTTCTTACAATTCAGACATTATTTTAGAAAATATGTCTAAGTATTTCTGTCTCTTATATAAAATAAGTGATTAAGTTCTAATAACAAGCTTGGAGTAAAGATGCAATTAAATGGACTTGCTACTTATGTCATAGCAAATATTAATAGCTGCTTTTTCAAATCTATGATATTCTGATCTGATTTGTATACAGAATTTTAACAAAAAATAGAGTACTTATTTGAATAGAATGCATATTTGAATAAAATACTTATTGATATAGAATGCATATTTGAATAAAATACTTATTGATATAGAATGTTGCTTTGAATAAAATACCTATTTGAATTCATATTTTTCAATATTCAGTTTCATATGTACTTGATAATGTAACAAATAATAACCATTGGTATCTGAATAATTTAAATGAGATGGCAAATTTTCTAGAGTCTTTAGGAAGAGCAATCGTAAAAGCAGATTACTTGAGACTCTTATGTAAATCCTAGAATTGTCTGTAACTTAATGAAAAATCTTAAAAGACAAATTCCTCCAAGAGCGAGGATGAACATTCTAGATCAGTATTAGTCCGTTATAGATTTAAATGTTATAAGGACTGTAACATTATCTCGTCAATGTTATGCAATCGTAGTAATCTAACTTTCAGAAGTTCACATCTGAACACAAAAGAGAACCGTTAGAAAAATGCAGAAAATTATATATTGGAGCAAGGATTCATGGAAAACTATTTTGTTCAGTGGTAACTCCTCATTCATCCTAATAATTCGTTCTCAATGTACATTATCTTGAGGGAAGAGGATTTCCATGTCTTTCAACATTCAAGGAAAAAAACAGCTATGGTGGTGGGGATTTTACTGCCTTGACATGCATTGTGCTGAACGAATGCACAGACTTTTATATCTATGACGCTTTCTGTAAGATATGGGGGATGAAACCTTGAAGACCAACTTTTTTTTTCAGGGATGCAGTAAATATTACTTCATTTTTATACTTCACGATGCTCATCCACATAGAATTAATCTGAGAGATGAATTTATGGAAAGTGAGGATATTTTCCAGAAGGATTATTCAGCAGGTCTCAAACCTTGATCCTATAGAACAAATTTTGAATACTCTTGGGAAAATCTCACAACTTCAAATTCCCTTCTCACTACCAATCGGCACTAGAAAATAGCTTTGCTTCTTAAACTGCTTCATTTTTAACATGAACTTAAATTGTGAAAGTTTAAAAAAGGAGACCACTCCTTATTAACTCGTTTATTTTTTTATGCTCGTAATTTCTCTCTTTTAGACTTAACTGAGTTCTTCACACGTTCAGTTCTCTGCACGATAGTAGGAAGAACTATAACTGCTGCATTGTATTTGTTTGCAATATATTACCTTATGTTTTTCATCACTTTTTTAAAAATTGTTCATGAAATTTCCATTTTTGTTTTTCAGATGTTTTCATTGAAGTTTGTACAGCACTTCTAAATTTTTCAATTCATCGAGATAGCTGTACTTCAAACTTAAAGTAACATGAGGGTTATTTCTGACAAATTTTGTAATTTTGAAGATTGTTCAGTGACGAAGACGACATCCTCAATCTCTAAATTTCCATTCCACTCCTAAAATAGCACTTAGGGTTATGACAAATTCCCCGTGCATCAGCCTAGATACCATGTGTATTAAGGCTGTTTTCGCCATTTGTACGACAGCGTGTTCTTATAACGCGGAGCACATTTTTCAACAGAAAGAATGCCTCAACTTTTATAAAAATGTGTGACATTGTAACTCATGCATTTGCTAATAATATAGTGTTTTTAAAGTTTCAAAATAATTCACAAATAATCAGTTTTTCCTTTTTACATGCAAAGCAATAGCTCATTTAGCAATACGGTATAGGAGAAAAAAATGCGAAACACATTTTATAAAAAGAAAGTGTATCAACTCGGATAAAAATGAGTAGCATGATAAAATAAGCGATTTCTCTACAGGATAATGATGCCAGAATATAATATTAATGTTTGAGTACTTTTGTATCAGACAAAATGTTCCGCGAATTTGAGTCCTATTCTTTAACATTAGCCGAAGAAAGCCTTAAATGACATGGAGATTTGAAGAAATGCTAGAAAAGAACTTGAAACTAAGAGATTACTCGGCTACCATGATCCCTGTAATTGTAAAGTTATTAAGCTAAAAGTAAAAATTCACTTAGTATTGAACTCTAGTGTACTACGCCCCACTGAAGTGTGATATTCAATAATTTACAAGTGTTATATACAAATGTAGAAATACACTTCATAACATAATAAACCGAGAACCAAAAAGGAGTTATCCAAGTGAAAGTTAATAGATGTGAAGAGCATATACTGAAAATGAAATATTAACTATATCAAGCGATTTAAATACAATATTCAAGGTATTTAACTTTAAGAGTAAAAAAGCGAAAAAATACGTTGCCTCACAACTGGTTCTAGTGCAAGATGTTATCCAACTCGGCATTAAATCATACAGCTTAAGTACATAGTTAAATAAGGAATATATCAAAAATTATCTTTTATTGAGAATTTTTACATTATTGTGCCTTGCTATTTTGTACATAACTTCAAATTATTTGCCCAGATTTTTCTTTTAATAGTTGCTTAATTTGTTTCAACAATTTGTTGCATTATCAGCCAAAAATTTAACGCATTTTCTGTATTATGTTAGAATTATGTTTACTAATTATGTTTTCTGTATTATGTGTGTTCAGAATTATGTTTACTAAGATTCAATTAGCGAACATAATTCTGCCGAAACTAAATTAAACAATTGCAATATATTAGAAAATTTTTAGAATTACCTAGATTTACACATAAATATTTATATAATGAATTCATTTCAAATTATCACGAAGAAAATGCAAACGTTTTATCATAATTATGTCAAATACGTCTATCATAGAAATGTCCAAAATACTGATCACAGAAAAAAATATATTTGTTTATAATTTTAATAAATTGCTAAAAATATTTTTAATAGATTGCCTATCATATAAACGTAAAGGTAAATTAAAACCTTTCGTAATTTTATACTTGGAACTTTTGTTTTATATTCACAAATTAAAATTTTTTTTCCAGATCTATCATAACTAAAAATTATAAAAAATGAAATCAAAATTTAATGCAGCAGTGCATCATTAAAACTTTCATTTTGGTAAAATTAATATTTATTCTCTTACAAATTCTAATTTACATAAGGTTACATTATTATTTTTTTTAAAATGAAAATTAGAAATGTGCCTTACACATTGAAAATTAATTATTATATTTTAATTAGTTATTTTTATCACTTAAATGTCCTCCGTCTTTTTACAACTGCACGAGCATTCCTAACTATACTTAAATAATAAATATTTTGAATTTTAACATTTAAAAATAATAACGGAATTTAAAAAAAGACATTTATTTTTTTCCTCTGCATAAGTTTCTTTTACACAAGAAAATATTGTACGACACATATTTATAAGAAACTATCTACAATTATTAATGAAATTTGAAAAAAAAATTCAATCAGAATAATGAAATATAATATGCGAAGGAAATTTCAATAATTTCAGTTCTCTAAGTCTATAATTCATCCAAATATAACGTAAAACTCCGTAGATAATGGCATTAAAATTTCAATCGAAAAGTACACATGACCTAAAGTAAGATTTTATCATTGTGTGGATATCTGCAGACCTTATGAAAAATTATAAAATCCTCCTCCAATATTTCCATAATTGTATTGCGTATTAGATGAATTCCAGCTTTATTTATAATTTCCATTTGTTCAAAGAACATATATAATTATAATGCTAGAAACTTTCCTTTAGAGACGAATTTCAATCTGGAAACAAAAAACTCCTGTGCATTTTTTCCTCAAGGAAGCATGACTCTCAAACGCGATCGAATTTGACAATAAATTTTCGATCCCTTTAATCATATACTAATGTTTTTATTTTTTTCAACATTCTTCCGTGAAATATCCAAGGTCCAGCAATTTTCATTGTTTCTATAAACAATCCATTAACAAAATCAGTGAATGTATAAAACATTGTAATATTGTTTGTAAGCTCACTTGCTAAGAAAAAGTCAATAAACAATAAATATGAACAGTTCCATTATTCTAAAAAGTTTATATTAAACACACTGCCGCTTTGCGTTGCAAATATTTATTTGTTACTTGCAGCACAAAACGTTGACAAGAAAAGGTAAGTTCTTTTTTCTTTTCTTTTACATTAAAATATTTTCCCGTGCTATAAAATGCTCATATTTTATTTTTTTTAGAAAATATGCAAACTAGTGTTTTCATATCGCGATTATTTTGCTATTATTAGTAATATAAATCTAACTTAAAATGATTTTTAAAACTTTTAACATAGATAGTACATTGCTTTAGTTCACACGTATTTCCATGTTATGTATATAATATTAACCAAAAAACACATGTACAAAACACTACAGATCCATTAATTACTTCCAAAACTTTCATGATACATTAATGTTGATTTATAAACATTATTTTACTGTTATTAAAATTTCCCAGCGACCAAAAATTTCTATATGTTTTCCAATATTAAAAACTCTTAATTGTATTGTTATGCATCACACATATTATTTGTGTACTTTATATACAAAATGAACACTCTGAATGTTTGTTTTTTTTAAATTTTTATCAATTATTCAATTTAAGGAATATATGTGATATTTTTGAGAAAACAGCGTTTGTAAGATAGTTAGTGAAACACATTTGCTTACACTGAAATATTAAGATTTTAGTCATATAAAGTTTTATATTAAATTAGAATAAATCATCCTTAAAATAGCACCTTTTAATGCATAGTTAAAAATTATTTAGTTTCTTGTGGGAAAATCGAAATAAATATTCCTCAACTATATACACTCCTAAATTATGCACTTTGAACACAGTTCTTTGTATATGAATCAAAACAGATTTTATGATAGAAATATGTACTTTTGTTTGTTTTATTTACTTTATGGTTAATATTATAAATCTTTCAGTCATTTACATTTTAAAATATTTTGCATTTTCAATTAAAAACTAAATATTAATCTCATTTCATTACATCTTTCAACATTAAATGTTTTATTTATATCATTTCTCCCAATCCATAAATTTAGAAAAGACTTAATATAGCATTAATTGTAATTAAATAGATAAGAAATTAATTTTAGTAAAGGTAAATAATAATAGCGACCTTTTGAAATTAGTTTTTATATTTGCAGTTATTTTCCACGCTGAATTATAAATAAAAAAACAATAGTCTTCTAAATGTAAACAAAATATCAGCAAAACTTCTGTCAACATATCTTAAATAACAATAAATGAGCTGAATCAATTGTTCTGTTTTACAGAATTGTATGAAATAGAAGTAATTTACAAATGTTGCATTTTAAAATGCACCATTTTCCTTATGTGTCAACTTAGGAATTAATTATGAGCATAGGCATCAGATTCAGAATCTACTATTGTGTTTTGCTCGACTTGACACTAAAAATTTCTTATCGCGATACTCGATCTCTTATTCTTACTCAATCTTTTTCATCTGATCATTTCGGTCATTACTCTCTAATTATGTGAATGAATTTCTTATCTTTTTTTAAAAAAATAAATTTAGAATAGAGTTAAAGTTGATATTTATCTCATAGTCAGGAAATATTTCAATTATAATGACACATACCTAAGTTACTAAAGACATGGATTTATACAGAAATTCCCGTATTTAATAATTGTAATGAAGGCAGAAGAAGGAATAGATAAAAAAGTTGTGTAGTATTTTCATGGGCTTACAATCTGTGTTCAAAATAAAAAAAATATAATAATTACTTATTTTAATAGGAACCAATCAAATAAATAAATAAACGTAAAAATGTCAGGCTTAATTCAATTGTCGTATTCAATAATAATATGTTAATTTAATTGATTACTACAGAGCAGTATGATCTTATTTTAAACTTCACTGAAAAATTTCAAAATGAAGCATTTAAGCATATTTTTATGCACTATTACATAAAATTTGATGTGATAATACAAATTGTATTTTCTCTCATAAATATATAAATGAAATTTTTTTTGATATTTACTGTCACATGAATTAGAATATACATATAAAATAGTTTTAGGAATAGCATTGAAATAAAAAAATTTAGTTAAATGCAATTTTTGTGTTAAAAGAATATAGAAGTACATATTTTCAAAACATGGTACTTTTTTATTAAAATTACTCCTATAATAATAAAATACTACCCTATATATAGCTAAGACTTATGTACAGAGACTTATTTGTCTTAGATATATATGTAGGCAAAATATTATTATTACAGAAGTATGTTTCATAAAAAGAACCATGTTTTGAAAACATGTACTTTTTTTAATAAAAATATGCATTTAAATAATTTTGTACGTAATACTATTCCTAAATCAATTTTACATGTATATTCTAATTCAGGTGACAGTAAATACCAAAAAATTATTCATTTGTAGACTTTTTCATAATCATGGTTCCACCAGACGAAAACTTAAGAGTTCTATTATATTTATAATTTATCACTCAATTCGATTATATTTACAAACAGAATTACCGTTCGTATTTGGAATATGATTAATAATTTACAAAGATGATTTTTAATATTGTTTTTTAAAAATTGCTCGAAAATTAGGAATTTGAAATATTAAAAGATAAATCACAATTTGTATAGTGTCCAGAACAATTAATTTTTTTTTAACTTACATAGTTGAAAAAAAGAACTTCTACCGTCAAAAGATGTCATACAAAAACTTGAGATAAATAACGCTCCAAATTCATATTGTGTATGCACTGAAAAAATGATTTTAATTAATTTTAATTGAAAGTGATCTTATCTTTTTTTATATATTCAGCTAGATTCATGAAATGAGAAATTTATTAGTTTCTTTAAATAAAACTATAACTTATTTGGATCACGGTAATTTTTTTAAATACTTAAATATTTTTGAATTTTAAGAAAATTAATATTTGATTACTTACCAAAATCATGAATTGGGATAATGAGAAAATTTGCATTTGCAATAAAGTATAATACTTCAGTAACTTTTTTTTTCGAGGGGGAAGAGAGAATATTTTGTTCTTATCTTCACTTTCAATTAAATATAGTGCAAAAATCTGATTTTTTGTTAATATGCTAAATCAAAAATTTAAAAACTTTTTTTGGAGTTGATTGTTGGAGAATAGGTTTGAATTACCACATCATCAATTTGCGTGTTTTATGTGCATTCTAATTAAATATTAATCTTAAAATACTTCTTCCTCGGGATTTCTACTCTTTTAATTTAATTGGGGAGAGATTGTTATATTACGTATCCTTTATATATTCATACGAATTTTCCCATTCTTTTAAAAAATACAATAAATAGAAAAAAGAGCAAAACATTTAAAAGAGATAAGAAATAAACACAAAAATTAAAGAAAAAGAATGAACGCAAATATCCCAGCATTCTCCAATTTTTAATTATTGTTACTTAAGGTATCCGACTGGGTTTGGAGACAATTTTCTAAAATATAACTTAAATAATTATTTAATTGCTATTTTTTAATTAAGTATGTTGCAAAACTATGAAACTATAGCAAGAAGAGTTTTTTGAAAGCTTATTTTTCAAAATATTCAAAAATTTGTACCAAAATATTGCAAAACATTGCTCTTTTGCTAACAACTGTAGAAAAATATATATCACAAAAATAAATAAAACTTTTGCAGGGATACAATTTTTCAACGATTAACTATGCTGTCTATTAAAAAAACTCAAGTTTTACAATAAAATTATGAAATACAGGTGTTCGAATATAAAACACAGAATATTTCTGAAAAAAGTTTTTTTCTTCATATAAAATTACATTAAAAAATAACTTTATTTTAAAAATATCCTTAACTTTTAGCAGAAAGCATTCATTATAATTCAAAGAACAAACTCAAAAAATTTCATAAGAATATTTCGTTTACTTTAAGAAATATTACTCTTACCGTTAACCATTATGTTCAAAAATAACATTCTTCAGAAAATGCAAAACAAAGTTCATATTTCCAATAAATTTTTTTAAAGATTTAGGAAGGTATTAAAACTCTCCAGATTTCCTGAACCTCATACTTCAAACTTTTACATTTTTGAAGGGCCTTTCTTTTTTTAAGAAACAGTTTCTTATCTGTTTTAGAATGCCTCGTAGAACCAACAATTCTCGTTTTGTCAAGGTACCAAAAATATCCTTTCATTTCAGAACATAAATTCATTCAGAATTTTTGAAATGGAGGTAATAGACCAGCAAATCCAGAACTAAAAAGTATTATTGCTATATAATTCCTTAAACGGAGTGTTTGTAGCTCAACAAAGTTGTCTTTCGGAATTATACTCCACACGACATTGTTAAGACTTTCATTGCAGTTCTGATCTTTCTTTTGAAGACATTTTCTTAGGAGTTTTTGATCGCAAAGTTCCTTATAAGTCTTTTTAATAGAATTAATGACTGGATTTGGAAGATCCATTAATACTTCTATCGACGTTTCTCCAACAAATACTGCTCTCTGGAAATCTCTTCTTTTTTGGCCTCATTGATCTTGTTTTGGGCACATTACAACTTTAATTTAATTAAAAATAACTATAACTCTATAGAAAAGTACTAGTAAAAAAGTTATAAAGATATCTAGTTTTGAACACAAAAGATAAAAAGATAGCAACTCGTTTAAATCAAAACCAACATTGCAATCAGTTAACTGTTGCCTATTTTAAAGCAAAATATATCTATTAAAACATTTATAAAGTGAAATAATGTTTACTAAACATAAAAAAAATTCGTTGAAATATTTCAAATGAATAAAAATCTCATTTTGCTGGTGAAAATCAACCGAAACCTCACACTTCTGGATTCGATTTGGGCTTACTACCTCAAACATAAACAGTTATAACTTTTTTTTTCTTCTGACTCAGAATTAAAAGTACGATAGTTTTAGAAAGCTTATTAAACAGGCTGCAAAAATAGATTATAAAATAAATTTAGATTTTTTTTTATGAAAATGGTGATTTTAAACCAGTTGGATACCTTAATTATGAACAAATTAAATAAATATTATCTTATACGTTCAAGAGCAATTACCACTATTTTGATTTAAAATTTTGTCAATTGGCTGATTCTCTGAATAAATTATACCACGGATATTAAAAATAAAGAATAAATCTCACACAATCGGCAGTATTTGTGATAAATCGTTCTTTTCCATATCAAATCCCATTGCAATCAATATAATTTTATTTAAAAATACGTTGTTCTTCCTTTTCAAACAATGGTTGTGAAAATAAATGCGTAGTTTTAAAAAAATTAGTAGTTTGCATGTAAAAGCATGAAATATACCATCTTTCAAACAAAGGTTATAATTTTGTAATTCATGTTCAGGAAACAATAGAACAAAGTTTGAGTGTCTATTGGGAAAAATCATGAAAGCAAATGATGCAAGAATGAAGGCAATTCTTTAAAGCTTTTTTTAAAACATGTTTAAATTTCATTTAGCAACACATTTTCCCTGAAGCGGCTTGATTTCTCTCTGAATTAGACCAGCGTTTCTCAAACTGTGAGGTGAGTCCCCCTTGAAGGGCGTAGTAATCCTGCACGTGGGTGTGGTGGGGGAGAGCATATCGGAAGTAAAATATTACTTAAAAGAATTATTAATTTACTGAAAGGAAGCATAAAAAAAACACTTTCTGAAATGATAAAAATAAAATACACATTTACAATGATATAATATACTTATAAATTCATCAGTACTCAATATATTTGATAATTTACCAATACTAAGTTAACAAGTTTAATAATTACTAGTGTCTTTCCATTAGGCTTGTCATATACAAAATTTAATACTTCTCTTCGTAATGTGTACGATTTATAATTTTAAAAAATCGTATTGAGCTTTAGCGTCAAGGTACGTTATTGAATTCAATACATTGTTATTGTATAGAGGTAGGAGAGAGGAAAATTATGATCCAAAACTGGGTCGCGAATGGTGAAAGTTTGAGATGCACTGAATTATACATTTCCATAGTTTCATCAATTTAATGCAAATTAATATGCCAAAATGCATTTGTAAGTTTTGCGTGCCTACGAATGCCGAGTGATTGTGGTCACAAATTCATGGCCGGGTCTGTCGAGTTTGGGGCTAGGTCAGTGCTTCTCAAACTTTCACTATTTTCGACCCAATATTCAATTATAATTTTCATCGACCCCCCTTCCATACAATAACAATGTATTGAATTCAATAACACTATACTTTGACCCTAAAGCAAAAACACGATTTCAACCTCTTAAGCATCACCGACGCATATAAATGTCTTACTCAACCCAAACGATAAATTCCCCCGACGAATATATACGTCTTTCGAAATTACGATCTTTTGTGTGAACTTCTATTCATAAAATTATTCCGAAGGCTTTGGAATGCAATAGAAGGACCTTGACAGTGTTTGCGAAGGATTTACTTATTTCATAGTATTTGCTTATTTATTCCTTTTCGTCCACCCCCTTCATCCCCAATATATCACATATGCGTGCCTTCGTGGGAAACGGTGGCATTGGGGAGCGATTTGGGTAACTTTAAACCGGCAGCTCTCTCTCTCTCTCTAAAGGATTAATTATAAATCTTACAAATTATCAAGATAAGTATTAATTTTTAGATATAATTTTTTGTACGACAAGCCCATGGGGTCACTGGTAATTTTTAAACTTGTTCTTAATTTAGTATTGCTTTGATTAATTATAAAATATATGGTGAAGTACTGTGATGCATTTATAAGTGTATTATATCAGTGTAAATGTGTATTTTATTTTGTAAGAATTTTTTTTGTTTTCTTTTGTTTTTAACTTTTCAATATTCTCGCGCCCTCCTTGTAGAGTTATCATGCCCCTCCTGGGGGGCGCTCCACAGTTTGAGAAACACTGAGTTAGATCCTAGGGTTATTGAAGATCCGACGTATAACAGATCTGAAGCACTTCAAATCTGCCGATTCTCTAAGCCCTCCTATTGGTGCAGTATTGAAGTTCGGAGAGTGAAGTGAAAACGTAGACCTTGTCCTTATCACTTGACCGTGACTGAATATTATGAAGTCCATCACTAATAGCACTCATTTCATAACAAGGAATCAGCAAGGTCTATTTGTGTAGGACTAATAGTTTTATAATGGTGCTTAAAATGGATGATTTTATATACTGATAATTCTGTGGTACTTACGAAATTTTTGAATTTGTATAATGCAAGACAATGATATCTTTCTAACGTAAAAATGAATTTATTTCCTTTTTATCATGATATAACTTTCGTATAATATGTAATATATCTACTTTATAGCTGAATAATAATAACAAGGAATATAGGTAAAAATTGAGCTCATTTTTGTGATTATTTTAGCTTCAGTCTATCACAAAATGAATTCTATACAAATACGAAATATGATTTATAAAAAAAAGTATAACGAAAGATACCAGAATCTTAATAATTTATACAAGTTCTATATAGTAATAAATATTTTTTTATACCAAGTTCGGTGCTTCTCAATTTTTCAATATTTGCAACCCAATTTCAATTATAATGTATTGAATTCATAAGGCTACAATACGACTTTAACCTCTTAAGTGCCACCGTATATAAACGTCATCCTCAGTCAAAGCATTTATTGCCCCAGATGTATATATGCGTCTTTCCTAAGTACAATTTTTTCTGTGTAATGTTATCCATAAAACTATTCCGAAGGCTTTGGGGTGCAGTAAAAGGGCCTTGACAATGTTTTCGAAGGATTTACTTATTTCATAGTATTTGCTTATTTATTTCTTTTCGTTCTCCCCTTCATCCCCAATATATCATATACGCTAGCCTTCGTGGAAAACGGTGGCATTGGGGAGGGAATAGCGTAACTTTTAATCAGCAATTAAAATATTAATTATAAGCCGAACAAAAAGTGTTAAGAAAATGTGTTAATTTCTGTATATCATTTTATATATGACAAGCCTACATAGGGCACAGATAAATATTAAATTTGTTTTTAACTTAGAATTGCTAAATTAATTATAAAATACATTGTGTGCAGTAATGATACATTTATAAGTGCATTATGTCAGTGTAAATGTGTATTTTATATTTTATTATGTCAGAATGTATTTTGTTTACTTTCAGTAAATAATAATTTTTTTTTAAATAAAGTTTTGTTTTCGACTTTTCAATATGCTCACGGCCCCGGGGGGGGGTTTCCCCCCCCCCCTTCCCTAAAGTGGTGCGCCCCAAAGTTTGAAAAACGCTGATCTAGCTGTCTCAGATCTCAGTCTGTCACTTTTTTTTGTACAACTTTAATTTTACTCTGCTTTTGAAAGCATATAATCTTAGTATCAGAACTACTACAAAAAATAAAAAATGTAGCTCTAAGTGATTTATATTTTTGTTATAAAGGTATATATATATTTTTCTTTTCTTTATTTTTTTAAATGTTTGAGTTTAACTTTTCTAATAACCGCAAAAATGTAACTAAAATTTTGTAATAGATTTGTTTTTAACAAAAACTTTTTTCTTCTTCCGAAACTAACAATATTTGTTAAAATCCTATTATTACTCACTAGGTATCTTGAGAGTTATATGATATAAGTTTAATGTAAAATTTATATTTAGACTTTAATACGAACAAAAATAAAACATTTATAATAAGGCAACTTAGCTCAGTGGCGCGACAGTCCATGAAGGCCATGACCTAATGTGCCCAACTCAGTACACGCGACCTTGGGCCCTGAGGTGCATGAACAGATGTTCCGGTCAGGTGGTCAGTTTGACCCGAAACCTCCAGTGTTAAGTTCCTATGCAAGCTTGGTTACTCATTTATCAACCCACTGAAGGGATTAAAGGCTGTGTCAACCTTGCCCAGCCTGGGGTTTGAACCCCGGACCTGTGGCGTGGAAGCGTGTTGTACTAGCCACTCAGCCACTGGGCTTCAATAAGGAAACCAGCGTTTAGTTTATTTTGATGTAAGAACTTTATCTTCCTCTTAAAACATTTCTGTAGTTTCTTATCAAACGTTCACAAAGTAGAAACTCGCACAGTAAAATGAAGGGGAAAAAATTGCAGCTAAAAATTTGATTACATTTTCACAAAACAATTAGTATTTAAAATTCTACTCGGATATATTTTGATCAGATGTCTCAGTTATGTTTCTATCTTATTTTATTTCCAAATATGAATAAGAGATGCTTCGAAATTTCTCATTGCTTTCACGATAAAATCTCAAAATCACTCGGAAACACACGTGCGGTTTTAATAATTCTTTTTGCCCAATGCTTCAACAGAATTTAAATGTAATTTCATTCATTGTTTCTCAAAATAATTGTAAAAGAAAAAGGAAATATTCACCCTTCGTCTTATAATTTACCTTTATTAAAAAAAAACAATGTACCAAAGCATTACTGGATATTTATTTCCTTTGAAACAGTGTTTCTCAAACTGTGGGGCGCGCCCCCTAGGGGGGCGTGATAACCTTACAAGGGAGTGCGAGTATATCGAAAAGTCGAAAACAAACATTATTTAATAAAATTATTAATTTACTGAAAGGAAACAAAAAAAAAATAATAATACATTCTGACATAATAAAAAATAAAATACACATATACACGGATATAATACACTTATAAATGTATCAGTACTGCACCATGTATTTCATAATTAATTTATCAGTACTAAGTCAAGAATAAGTTTAATAATTATTAGTGACTCTACGGGCACGCGTTATAAAATTATATACAAATTTAATATTTATCTTGATAATTTGTACGGTTTATAATTAAAGTCGCGTATTGTAGATTTACATCTAAGTATATTATTATTAAATTCAATACATTATTATTGTATGTAGGGGGGCGCGATGAAAATTATGACTTAAAATTGGGTCGCGAGTATAGAAAGTTTGAGAAGCACTGCTTTAAAACACACACACACACAATAACTGTTAAACACACGATCCCAAAAACATTATTGTTATTTTGATATACCTTAATTTTAAGAAGAATGTTATCAGAAATTTATATGTGTATATTTAAAAGTTTGCAAAATACATCCTTTTTAAATCAAATTAAAATATTTCCCTGAAAAGATAATTACATAATATAAACATACATAAATGCAAGATTTGTGTTTTTTAGAAATTTCACAGCTTTTAAGAGAGTATGAAAATTAGATATAAAAATATAGAAAGAAAATAAATTAAGTATTACATTTATATAAATTTAACACTCAGAAATAATTTTATAATATATTATATAAAATGTCCTTACTAATATTATAAACGTGAAAGTTTGAGTGGATGTTTGGTACTCTTTCACGCAAAAACAACCGAATGGATTTTAAGAAACTTCACAATAATATAGCTTATACATCAGAATAACACATAGGCTATAATTTATAAAGTTATTGTGTGAAGTGTCTAAAATATAACGATAATTGTCAAGTAAGTAGGAAAAAATTCTGCTATCTGCAAAAAAGCCCGCGAAAGCATATATCTCTCTTTTATGTGTGAAGCAAAACTTTGCATTTTGTTTTGTCTACGACAGGTGCCATGTACTGCGAAAGCTTGAACAGGTGGAGTGTGAGACTGGTTACAATTTTAACATAAAAAGTACAACAAAAAGTAATATTAAAGTATTACACTTCTAGATAAAAATTATTTATACTATTTTAAGCATTCATTACACAAAATTTGTAACAATGTGTTATTTTTGCTGAGAAGAGATCAGCTTGGAATGGTGTTTTCAAAAATCGACCCACAAGAGAGTTACGGGGAGTAATAGATAAAAAAATCCTTTTTATAAGCTATTAGATCTACAGACTTAAAATTTAACAAGCAGGGTTTTTTTTATTCAGCTGAGAAATGCAAAAGCTTTTTTTTGTTTGTTTAATTTGTAATTCAGGTAAAATTAACTCATTAAAAACTTCTTTATCCTTCAATCTGTATTGTTTAATTTTCCAATTCACCCGTGTGAAGAACGGGTATAACAGCTAGTATATTAATACTTTTGTGTGTGTGTGTTACTTTGTAAAAAAAAACTAACTAAATAAAAATCTATTTTTCTTCCTTTTTAAAAAGTAAGCCTTAGAAAAGAGTTATATTGAATAATATTATTCAGATGATCATAATTTTTTTTAGCTCTTGAATATGACAATTGCGTCTGTCGACTATGTTTACAAGTTTTCATCTCAATTATTTTTAATAATAATGAAAACTTTACAACATTTTTTGTGTTTTTAAATTCCATGTGGTATAATAAATCGTATATCAAATTTCATCAAAATTTCTTGCATATATATCTTCTCGGTTATCACCAGTTTTCAAGATTTGTTTTCTTTTTCTTTTTTTTTTACAAAGACCAGCATATATAGCTGTCCTTTAATGACTTTCTTCAACATACTTACTCAACTTTTAAACTTCAAACAGTAGCAAATAGTAAGAATAATAAGGAAATACTTTTTTTCAGAATTTTTTTTATCATTAAAACGTAGCTGCTGTTTTAGACGTTTAGAATTTATTTCACTTGAATGGAAAAAGGTACATGAATGTTAATTTACGTCTGAAATGAATATTAATTCGACAGTACACAAAAGAGAGAAATAAACTAATTTTATTTCCAAAGATATTAAAAGAAAAATCTGTGAAACGTGTTAAGAATGCATGAAATGTTACTGTGACTTTTTAGTCCCAAGTTTTGTTAATTTTCCTAGTTAAATATAAATTTGTCCCTCTGTGTATGAATGAATATTTCACCAAAAAAATTTCTAAATATATCACATTGTAGATTTTGGCAATAAATATAGAATCCAAATCCAAGCTTACTTTAAATGGCAAATTAAATACACAAAGGATTAATTTTGAAACATTTATTTGCTAAATTTTTAAAAAAACATTAAATACTGAAATGTTGCTTTAATCCATGACTAGTTACTTGAATGAATTTATTATTAAAGAATAATTTTCTTCCACACAAACAAAAATATCAATTAATGAGAGTATAATATATTAATAATTGAAAAACAGTGCGTTTTGTTACTGGAATGGAAAAATGGAAATTAGTGATTGTAATTCCTCATACAAGGAAAACTATTAATATTAGATTCGTTCAATCATACAGCGATTCTATTCTTTTTACGCGTTCAAAAAATAGGTATTTTATAGAAACTTATATATATAAAATCTAATTACATTTTTTAACTTTATTAAAAATAACTTTGGTTGATTTTTATCAATAATTTAAGTGTTGCTAATTATTTGTCTCGTACTCATAATTTCATAAACATGTGATTAACATTTTTTATTTTAAAGATTTTAACATTTAAACGTAATGCTCGGGTTTTTTTATTTCCAAAATTAAAACATTTAAACACAACGCTCGTGTAATCAATACAATTTGCATTTGCATAGACTAACGCTTCATTATAAGGAAATCTCAAAAAATAAATTGTAAAATCATTGTTAAACGATTTAGATTTTAAAAAAAAATTCCGTTTTCAATCTTTTACTGACAAACTTTAAAATATTTTAAATAAAGTTGGTTAATTTGATATGACTACTAATATATAAAACAGTATTTCTCTTTTAATATACAAACAAAAAATATGTTTGACTTTTTTATTGCATTCAGTTTTATGAAAAATATTAAAAGTAAATTTAATAGAAGAACATTGTTTTAAAAAGTTAATTATAAATAAACTGTACTTGAATTAAAAACATTTCTTGCCTTTGATTTTTCATATTTTTTTTGTCAAAAATTAATTGTTTGCTCAGTGAATTGATTTTTAATGGATAATCTTTCTAGAGAGAAATTAAGAATGATTTATTCATTTTTCAATGCTGAAACAATATTGATATTTAGTACATACATAAAGTTGATTAAATACATAAAACAGAGCTGATGTTATGTAAGATATATTACAAAAATGTTGCAAGTAAACTAAAAAGGAAAAAAAGTAGAACGTTTTTGTTGAATAAAACTTCCTCGTAAGAAAGAGAATGAAAAAAATATCTAAAATGTAGGAGTGTAAATGGTAAAATCCATAATTAAAGTATTCTCTTACAATACCATACCATCATTAGAAAATATTTTAAGAAACGAAATTGTTTCTTTTTTTCAATTTTTACCATATAATTCATATCATTAAAATATTAATTTTCACACTTTTAAAAAGATGACAATACAGGTTGTTTATAAAAACATATTAAACAAGGATAAAACAGAAATAAAATTAATGTATACATTTTTCATCAAATTTAGCCCACAAGTTACTATTTTATTTCATTTTAATTATTCTTATTTTATCATAGTCTTAAGAAGAATCTTACTAAAAAATTTTGTGACTGCTCATTTGCATTATATAAGATCTAAAATTTATTTACTGTCATATTTCTGAATGAAACATTCATATTTCATCAAAATATATATTTTTTTCTTTTAAACTGATACTAGTCTAATATTTTGAGACTTCTTTTGTTATAAATATAGCAAACGGCATTCAGATTCAGCAAATTTCTGCTTTAAGGAAGAATGAATTTTTTTCATTGTTAATTCCTATAATTTTTTTCTACCAAACTTATAATTTTGTGGTTCAAATTATGACTGGAATTTCTTTTACATAGTAATAAGTCATTTAATGCTTCTATTGTTTCATTCCAATTCACGTATGATTGATTCATTTAATTTATTTTACTCAGTAACATCACGTAAACATAACATTTAGAGCTTAAGTCTTATAATTCTGAAGACGTCATACCAATGTCTTTTATTTACTTGATTTACATTGTTTTATATAACTTCCTTCTGCTTCAGAAAAATATTTTTTTCCGCTTAAAACTTTTTCTGGTTTTGTGTGGTGCTTCAAATGCTCCGTGGTCTTTGAGCTCTGCCACTAAAAAAATTTAACGTTTTTTCTTCAATTGATTGTACTTCTAATGCTTGTTATTTGTTATTGGAAATCTCCATTTTAACGAGAAATTATTGGTGAATAAATTAAATAATTGCTTAATTAGCTAATTCATAAGTAATCTGACTTTTAAGGATTTTGTTTTATTTGTCATTACAAATATGTGTTTAATGATAATCTATTGCTGCGTTTGTACAAATCACATATGAATATATATCCTTTCTATATTCCATATCTGTGAAAGGTTTGTCTTTGGTAGCCACACAATGATAAATGTCAAAACAAATTCGGTTTAGTTGTTTGAATAAATATTTTACTTATATATCTGGTTACAGCTCTTTTTATAACTCCATTTTTATTGGTATTCTTAAATGTGGACTGACGTTTAGTTTGAAAATATCTTTGTACACTTGACGTGTGATATATGACGCAGTCATGACACAATACACATTCAGCACAATCTCTTTTTTGGGTACAAATCCATATTCCTTCGTCGAAAAGTATTGAAAACTGCGAATATAAGGCCTTTCTTTTTTTAGTAGTCATTTGAATAAAATATGTAGGTATGAATCATCATAATAATAAAATAAATAAAATACGAGATTTCACAATAAAGTTATAATTAAAAGTAGCGCATGGAACACGATATGCTTAAAACTAAATTCTATTTTTTCTCAATTTTTTTTTTACTCTATTAGTTAACTCTCTCCCTGTATATATTTATTTATTTAGACTTATATATCTTGCTCATATCTTCAATAGTTAATAAAATAATTTTTATTCATCCACTGAAGTTCTAATACATTTTTTCAAATATTAATTCATTAATTAAATTTAATTAACTAAAATAAAGTTTTTCTTTGTTGATTTTAAAAAAATATATATATTACTTGTTGATTGATACTCGTATCATATTCGAATTAGTGTGTACCATTGCTAGTAACCGAATGAAAGGCGATAAAATGCTTGAGACGCAGAAAGAAAGGACAGGACGATTTTTTATGTGATAACTTTGTATAGTTCTGTAGAGTGCCACATAAAAGTTGTACCTCGTGCCACATCTGGTACGCGTTCCGTAGAATGTCGACTCTTGATCTAGATGTTTGATTTTAAAAAAAAATGTGTCTGTGTGTGTGAGAGTGCATTGTGGTTTTTATATTAGAACACTTATATTCATATATTTAGTGTATTTGATATATTAATAAGTTATTTTTTAGCAAGATAAAATTTTTGTAAATAATTTTTATTGTATACTTAGAGTTTTATGTCTATTTTCAGATTATCAGATTATTCGTGAACATTGGAAAAGAGAAACCCATTATATAAATTTATTCTTGAAGTTGAAAATACTAATTTATTAAAGCAAATATGACTGTACCAAACGATAGCGAATTTACTCAATCTGAAAGGGAAGCAGTTGAGGAAGTAAGTATTTTTATTGAATACTCTTACTTATGCTGAAATATTCACTGCTTCAAAAAATAATTGAAAACATGTAAATGATACAAAATTCAACAATTGGAAAATTTTCCGCAATGAAAAAATAATTTATTCTGTTTTAATAAACAATAAAATACTTTTATGTGTATTCAGAATATATATTATTTTAAAAATATAGACCTGCCTAAAGTACAGCTTTGTAAAAAATCTTTAAAATGTAACTAACACCTCTAAGAAGACGTCTTATAAATTGAAGCTATTTTTATTTTTTAAAATTTTGCTGAATTTATTTATATAGAACAGTATTTCTTATTCCCGAAATATAACTCAAATATTTTATTTATTGGGGAGGAAGTCGGTTCATATTTATTGTGAATGTATGTATCACTCTTCGTGAAATATATTTATCAAATATCTAAACGCTGATTCTTATTTTAAACTCATTTTAATGAAAAAAAATTTAATGTTCATTTTCATAACTAAAACACTGTTTAGCAGATTTTTAGACTATAACTACTAAAAACCATTTCTATTATCGATACAATTTCTTTTCGAAACGTTTTGTCGGTATCCAAAGTTTAATAATGTTTTGCATTTATTAGGCTTCGAGAAACATTCTGCGCATTTTATACTTAAGCCCATTTTATACTTAAGTGCATTTTAATTAGACGTTATATATTTAAAAATTCAATAAAATAATCTTGTGAACCTCATTCGTAAAATAAAGTGAATGTCTTTCAATTTATCAAGTGTTCAATGAATAATCAAGACATTTAATTTTAATTTAAAAGCTTATATAACTACATAAAAAATTCGAAAAATGCAGAACAGTAAAAAGAATGCACAAATAAAATTCACACATTTCAATAATTTAGACTTTGTATTAATTAATTTTATTAAAAATACTTAATCCGTCTATTTATTCTAATGATTTTAAAATTTGTAATAATTATATTTATGGAATTTAAATGAGATTAAAGATTTTGAAAATATGTAATATAAATTAATTAA
Organism: Trichonephila inaurata madagascariensis; assembly: GCA_019973955.1. Taxonomy (NCBI): domain Eukaryota; kingdom Metazoa; phylum Arthropoda; class Arachnida; order Araneae; family Nephilidae; genus Trichonephila; species Trichonephila inaurata. The sequence continues at coordinate 85,626 of BMAV01012075.1, forward strand.
GATCATTGCACACCTGCTTATTATCAACATATACTCTGAAACGTAAGACGTTATGCACCGAAAAGGGGTAATCCATGGGAGGAAATTGTTAATGCACCTATTTTACGACAGAATAAATGAATAATGGGAACTAATGCTACTCTCGTTGAAACTCCAGTGTTTTGCAAAGGAACATCTGGATGGTACAAAAAGTAAATAGAATATTCCGTTATTAAGGTATATTTTAATGCCATGAGACTGATTCGAGAACTATATGAGCAGTTTCTGGTTTTTAAGGTATCCGACTACGTTCTGAACCGTGATTTTAAAAAGGCGCATAAATGGATATTGTTCCTGATATTTAGTGTCACTTAGATTAGAATTTATGTATAAAATTTTTTTAAGAATATTTTGACAAAAAAAAATATTTAAATACAATATTTTGGCAAAAAATTAACTTAGAATAACCTTTTCTCCAAATGTCCTCCTTTTGTGAAAAATACTTCTATTTTAATATTATAATAATATTTTGCCTGTGTATATAGCTCAGACCTCTGTACAGAGGCTCAACTATGAGTTTTGAAAAATTCACATTATTTTCAGAGTTACAACCATTTGAAATAATTATTGGCTTTTTTTTTCTTAAAATTTCTCCCCTTTGTTGTCGTAATACTTGGATAAACCCACTTCTAAGTTATATATTTCAAAAATTCAAGTTGATCTTCTGTACAGAGATCTGAGCTATATACAGACAAAATATTATTATAACAGAAGTATTTTTTATAAAAGGAGAATATTTTGAAAATGGGTCATTCTTTGTTCATTTTTTGTCAAAATATTGTACTTAAATAATTTTTTACTGTAATACTATTCTTAAAACAATTTTATATACATTTTCTAATCTAAATTACTCTAAATATCATAAATATTATCCATTTACACGCTTTTGAAAAATCAAGGTTCCGAACGTAGTAGAATACCTTAAGAGAGCACGTGCATTAAGACTACAGGAAACTGGGTAGATAAATTGTAGGATCACCAAATTTTGGATCTGTACTACTACTTGATGATATTGCTAAAAATGTTTGAATCAGGGAAGCTCAGAATTTCAAGAAAGAACCCAAGAAAAGAAATAAGAGAACATGAATGAAAAGTGGTCATCTGATCGGACTAAGGATGATACCTTGTCAGTGCAATTATTATCAAGAGGCGACTTAGTGAACCAGGCTGAGGTCATATAGGTCATTGTTATTCAACGTTGCACTCTGCTGGATGCGTTTTAGTATTGATGGACATGTTCAACCTGGATTTCACTGAGTTGAAGAAAATTATTTCCAGCAATGATTTCAACTTCGAATTAAGTCCCGGTGACAAGCGAAGACAGGTCTGGAGATGCCCTGAAAAGCGATAGAAAATTCAGTTAACTGCAGTCCGTTATACTATATGTGACAACCAGAAGTCATGGTATGGAATTCCTTTTCATTTAATAGACCAACTCATTTGATTGTCATTCCTAACGCACATACCGCACTGCGATCCATGGATACGATTTTATAATCCGTGATGTTTCTTTTTCTTTCATGGACCTCCTGGTTTACATTGCAACGGAAAATCACACGACTGAGTGCTACACACTCTTCTACTGTTTGTCCTCCTTCTTTTCCATCATTTCATGCCCAATGGGATCCCCAGGACTTTTACCAACACAGTACGCTTTTTCTTTCATTAAAAGGCATCTTGGAGCGTTCAAAGGGGTACTGGTCGAATTCACTAATTCAAATGCATGTGGCAGGAATCCAGTTATACGTGGAAAGGCCAGTCGAATAACAGTTTGTATTAATGTCAAAAATAAATCAACTCATTATGGAAATTGTTAAGATCTTGTTGCTGTATTTGCAGAATAGAATATTTAATTACGACGACACTGTTAATGTTTCGTTTTCAAAGTATGTGCATCACATCTACAAATTATCGTTCCTTTCGTATAACTCCTTCTTGATGCGTCACTTTTTATGTTATAGAACGAAAATACTCATTTAAATTTAACTGATTCAAGTCTTGTACTTCAGACTCAAATACAACATTTATTTTTAAAAAGATATGAATTTAAAAGTGAGCCGTATGGAGACTTTAGTTGTTTACCTCAAGGAAGAAATACTGCTCTATTGCTTATAAAACTGTTAAAGAAAATAAGAATTGAAATAATTTGAAAAAGAAATTGTGCTCCTCTATGTTTTAATAGCAAAAGCATAGGTTATATATCTAACATTTCATTCTAATCTATGAAAAATTTTTATATAAGTGCAAAAGCACAATATATATATATATTGTCATTGTAAAAGAGAATAAAAGCTTCACCGAATACGCATCGTAATATCTGGCGTATAACGTGCAGCTATACTTTCAATCTGTAATTTTTAATTTTCAGGTTTATTCGCCGTATAACGCGCACCCCATTTCTTACGAACAGATTTGAAATGTACATGCGCAATGCTCTTAAGTTTTTAAGTCATTTATTCGAGGTAATATTCCAAGCTTTAGAAAAAAATATATAATACTTCTAGAACTACAACCCTTTAAGTCCATAAGGAAAGTCATTTCTTTTAAATAAAAAGTATTTCGATATGAATAGAAGGGTAATTTTTTTCTATGTGATCATCTCTTTTTCATTTTTAAAACTCTCATTGTTATACCCGGCGTTTAAAGCGCACCCGTAAATTTATATCTTATTTTTGTGTTGAAAGTGAGTGTCATACGCTTGATTTTACGTTACTTAATTTATATTCAGAAATCATAAAATTCATGAATTATTGTGATTTTTCAGATGAGAAGAAGACTTGCAAAGGAATTACCTCGAAAAGTTTACGATGAAAATTTCTTGTTTTACCGATTTCTTAAAGGTAATTGTTCCTTTCACCTTATGCTCTCCTATAATTCAATTTTGATTTTAGAAATTTAATCATTCCCAATTAGTTTATTTTTAACTTTTTATAGATCTTAATTTTTGCTGGTAAATTCTCATTCATTGAATCATTTTCAACGATATAAACTATCTTTGATTTTGGACTACTTACAGTAAACAGTTTATTCAGAATCCGTTAGTATCGTGGATTCACGTCCTGGGGCCACTAAAGGCCTGCCGTGTAGAGGGGCCACCGAAATACGTTAAATCTGTCTAGGTTCAATGTCCTGTCATTGGTGTGGTAAGGTTGTTAGGAGATGGTGGTGTTAGCTCAGGTTTCATTCTCGTCACTTGACCAAGGCTAAAAATTATTAGGTCCGTCAACAATAGCCCTCACGTTGCCTTATAGTGCAACGTAAATAAAAAAACTCTCAGAATCCATTATCTCTGTTATGAAATATAGTTTCGTATTTTCCTTTTATTATTGAATTAAAAATTGTCTCCACATTTCTTAGCCATAATCATTCTATGCAAAAGATATATATTATTATGAAAGAGAGATGTCGAGAAGATATGTATTATTATGAAAAGTCTCAATCTATTAAAAAGATATACTAATTTCGTGTAATATTAAATTAATAATAAATAACAGTTTTAAACATTAGATTTTTCTTAATTATTATAACTAATTGAATATCGTGGGCTGAAAATTATTTTATTGTTCTTTTTGTCATTATTTCAGAAATATTATCATTTTCAAAAATATTATCATTCTCCGTGTACTCCTAAAATACTTTTTAACCTTTTTTTCAAGAAAAATTAAGAATAAATATACATTATGCGGTTTTTGTGTCGTCATTTTGACTGAGCATTGTGGCATGAATACCTTGCTCCACTTGTTTGAAAAAGGAAATCTAAAAGAAGCAAAAAAAATATAAGAAGTACAAATAAATTACCACCATTTAGCAAAAAATAGAATCACCAGTAAGTTACGGTTAGAATTTCCAGATGTAAAACATCATAACGTAAAGTTGGATACCTAGCAACGTCATAACCTTAAAGTATTAGAGATTTTGTATCAATATTTTACAATATTTTTCGTGCGAAAGTTTTGTTATGAATAAGTGTCATTTGCAGGATCTGTTGAATTATTCTTGAAGAAATTTACAGCTGAATTGCATTAATTTCTCGTAGAAACATATAATGAGGTTTCTTTGCGTCAGAGAAGTTGTTGTGTGTGGTTTTAAAAGTTTAAGAATGGCGAGTTTTTGACGTCGAAGACAAAGAACGTAGCATTAGATTATTGGAAGAAGATGCGTGCCAAGCACAAGAACTTGCACTTATGTTAAAAATGACTGAAAAAGCAATTTCACATTGTTTAAAATCGAGGAGAATGATTCAGAATCAAGGAAATTGAGTTCCATATGAACTGAAGCCGAGAAACATGGAATTTTGATTTAGAACATATGAAACGCTCCTTGCTAGGTAAAAAACGAAAGAAGTTTTTGGCATCGTATAGCCACTATTATGACAAATGGATTTACTAAGATTACCCAGAGAAGAAGAAATCATAGGAATCATATGGCCCTGCTTCAACAACCTAATATTCATAAAAGAAAAAAAATTCATGATGTGTATTTGGTGGAATCAGCTTGTTACATTGTATTGTGAGTTGCTCAAAACGAACGAAACCATATTTTAGGTTCGCTATTAAAATAGATCTTAATAGAGGCTGAATCTCACCCAACACATTCGATGAGATTCAGCTGAGCACTCAAAGAAAAACGAACTTCAAACACACGACAATATTATTCTCCTGAATAACAATACTAATCCACAAATTGCGGCAATAATCATTACCTACTTGGAAACACTCAAATGGAAGTCCTACCCTACCCGCCGTATTCACCAGACATTTCCCTTGTCGATCATAGCATGTTCCGATGGATGGCACATAGCCTGTCTGAGCATTGTTCTACATCGTATGACGATACCACATATTGAGTTCATCCGTTAATAACTACAAATATGAAGGGTTACCGACACTGTATCCGTACGCTACCAGAAAAAGAGGTAAAGTGGATAGTGATAAGCAACAATTTGAATGATACATAAGGTATTTCTTATGCCCAATGCTTGATAAAAACGGTTTTAGAACTCCTTATTTGCACTCCTTATATTTTATGAACAATTACTCATCAAAATAATTTTTATCTATCGCAAATAAGAAAGAGAAATTTCCTTTTGTTTGCTTTTCAATTCTCACAATCTCTATATATTTATTTGTTTATTTATTTATTTATCTTGGTGGAATTTTCAATCGTTAATAAAATACATTTTAAAGCGCTCAATTGAGCTGAAATTTTATATGCATGATTATTTTGGATGACAATACAATAATTTAATTGTAATTAATACAAATTAATTGATTAAAACTAATTATTCAAAGAATTACAAATGCAACCACGTTGGCATCATTTTTGGCAACTTGTGTCAAAATTTGAAAAGGTTTTTTTCTCACGTTTTAAAGCATTCATTTGAACTGAAATTTTATATACACTATTGTTTTTGATGACAATACGATACTTTAATGATAATTAATGAAAATTAATTACCACTTAATGTTGTGATTCTGTCATATGTATATACATATTTATATTAATTGTAACTACTTAATAAAAAGTAGCTAAAATAAAAATTTTCTTTATTAATCTAAGTAGGAATTGACTTAAAAAATTTTTTTATATTACTTGTTATAGAGTTCTAATGGGCGTGGAGGGATGTAATTAACATTATAACGGGACCACATACTAAAGGGATGATTATGTAATGCTTACTTAAAACTAGATACTAGAGAATTCTTTCAATGTTCCATTTTAGTGATATGGGTGGGAGACTCATCTCACCTTAATCTATCTACTAATTTAATGAATACAATAATCTTTCTAAATTCAAATAAAGTAATCCTAAGTAGATTAAATTTAGCATCGATAATCTAAATAAAAGGATTCTTTTAAATTTTTTAGCTCGAGAATTTGATGTTGATGCTGCTGAAAAAATGTTACGAAAGGTAAGAATATTTACAACTTAAACACACACACTCTAATTTATAAGAATATAAATATCTAAATATGAAAAACAACTTATTGCTTGAAATAATTATTTTATATAACAAACTATTTAATAATATTTTTAATATACTTCAAATGTATTTCTGAAAACATCTTATAGTCAGGAAAATTTTTTTATATCTTAGGATATTATTAATATAATAAAAAAGACTTATATTAATATACAAAAATTTTTTAGACCTTTATTGTATTTAGTTCGATAAAATAATATATATATATATATATATATATATATATATATATACATTTGCATATACATGCATATATATATAAATAACATAATTCTACTTTGTGCGTTTGAATAATCATATTTTGATTTACTTTATTCTGTTACATTTGGTAACTTTTAATATTTTCAGACCCTTATCCAATACATTAATATAACACATATTTATTATAAACTAATAACACTTACTTATTTATTTATTTTACATGTTTCTGATATGTTAAATTTTTTTAAGTAATTGAAAAGGAACAGGATATTTCATTGATATCTTAAGTCTTATATTATTTATTTGTATGCACCCCATATGTACCCAGCAAAATTATGATTGATTTTATGATATGTGTTTGTTTACTACCTGTACGTAAAGAGTTAGTTTTTATATCTTTTTTATTTCTTTAGACACTACAATGGCGAAAAGAAAATAATGTGGACAGAATCACTACAGACTATAAATATCCGGAGGTATGCATACATTATAATATAAAATTAATTTAAATCATTATTGGGTAAGTGTTTTCTACGATGGACTTCTAATTGGCAACTTTTTTTGTAATTGCCAAATCATATTTTCAGTTCAATAGATAAAAAAATATATTTAAGAATTTTTTTTTTCATTTCTTTATCTCTTAATAATTTAAATTATTTTACCACGTTATATAAATGTAGATGGTATGAAGATAATTAGAACTATCTAAAATTATTTACGAATTTATCTTTAGCGTATACAGTGTAAATATTCCACTGTGCAAATGCATGATATTAATTTTTAATTAATTATTACATTTATTTTAATCTCTTAAAATATTATTTGTAATTTTCTTTAAAACTTAGAAACATTTGACATATAATTTAATTGCAAGACAATTTTTGATATTTTTTTGCAATATATTTTGATACTAATAAAATGACTTTCGTATTAAGAGCAAGAATTCTGATCATATTAATTCAATTCTTCTGAGCAAAAAATTCAATTCTGTTAGTACAGATTAAAGGCATGGAATCCAAAATTGTATTTTTTAAGGAACTGGGAAATACAAAGTCGAGTATTATTTCTATAAGGAACATATCCATGGTTCCAAAATTACTTCTCAATCTGTGAATCTAAATTCATTTATCATGAAAGATAAACAATATTTTGAAACGAAATAAAGTAAAAAATAGTGAAACATATATATATTGTATTTCAAAATGTATATCTTCTTATTCGCATTCTAATTCATAATTATATTATTAAAAATACGAGATTTACTTTCATAATTTGCTTAGCCTTCTAATGTAAAAATATATTTGATGTATGTAACATTTACAAGATGAATTAGAAGAATTGAAGATGTATCATTTCTGATAGAAATTATTTCTTTTTTCTGATATGAAACACTTATAAAAAAAACTGATCCATTTCATGGTGCATCAGGTCAAATAGATATCATTAAATTATAATCCTACGAGTAAATTTATTCTAATATTACTATTAGTTAATCTTTCAAATTACTTTTTTCATTGTTTTTTACCCTTTCCCTTAAGAGAGTTTTGAAATTATGCTGAAATGTTATGTAGTGGTACAAAAATAATATGTATAGAAAAATTTGTGACATCATTTAAACGAAATATCATGTACTGTCTTTCTGTAAATGCATGAAAAATACGTATTTTTATTTCACTCTTGGAACACCATATCTGGAACACTTCTGAAATAATATTTATAACAAAATAGGGATTGAAAATAAACAGCTTAATATTCGATAACTTATATTTATTTATTTATTTTTATTTCAGGTATTTGTCCCATATTTTAAAAACCTGCTTTTGGGAACAGACAAAGACGGTTGCCCTGTTTATTACATTCCTATAGGAGATTATGACGTAAAAGGTAACGACAGAAGCAACTGCAATGTCTAAGTATTTTTTAAAATTTAGATCATATTAACTCTGAATTTTTTTTAACTGGGCAGTTTTCAAATCTTATGAGATTATAGAAAATTATATAATTCAGGCTAAAAAATTTTTATTTGAATATTTGACCAATTTTCGCCAATTGAATCGCACTGTGTTTTCTTAATTCTAAGAAATTACCCTTGTGAAAGGTATGGCGACTGATAGTGAAAAGAAACATATATCTATTTTATAACAAATGTTAATGTATGGTCACACATTGTGACGTTATCTGCAATTTGATTAAAAAAGTCTTATTTTTATACAGAAACTAATTTGCAATTATTACTTGAATTAATTAAGTACGTAAACATATTTAATAACTAGATTTCTCTCACGCATATGCCATACTTTAGTTAATTATATAATGTGAAAGTATATATATATATATATATATATATAATATAGAGAGAGAGATATATAGATAGATTGATTCAAATCTATGTGAAATATTGATTGGTATATTTTCAACACAATTATTTTATGAATCATGTACGATTTTTCTTCCAAACAATTAAGAGAAAAATAAAAGGAATTGGGTTTTTACAATGTTTATTCAATGAAATTTCATTTATTGAAACAAAAACCTTAATTATACTAATTACTCCCATCAGGCACAAAAACAGACTATATGATTATTTTTAAGCCTTAAAAATAGATAACTGAAGAGCATTTGAGTTCAATTCACAATCAGCTTAAAAATGACATATGGTCATCACTAAAAGATGCTCAGACGCAATAGCGATATTCATTGCTCAAACATTATCGTATTTGTTAACTCCGTTGATAGTTAATGTTAATTGTTTTGTCACGAAATCACATGAAAAGCCGTAGGGAGTAATCAATAGTAATACATCTCCCTAGAACATTTCGAACTTGCTCAATCAAATTCAAGTCACGAGAAAATGTCAAACCCTGTACCCCTAGTAACTCCTCACGAAGATAATTCTCCACCATCCAATTTATAAGAGATCCAGGGTTTTCTTCTTCTAGGTCAGCATTTCTCAAACTGTGGGTCGCGCCCCCCTAGGGGGCGTGATAACTCCACAAGGGGGGCACGAGCATATTGAAAAGATGTAAGCAAAAGATTATTTTTTTAAAAATTATTAATTTACTGAAAGTAAACAAACAAATACATTCTGACATAATAAAATACACACATCTGCACTGATATAAAAAAAACCCTTAAAGGTATCAGTACTGCACAATGTATTTTATAATTAATTTAACAATACTATAAAAACAAGTTTAATAATTATTA
>BMAV01012075.1:95156-109354 GCA_019973955.1 Trichonephila inaurata madagascariensis
ATAGTATTATTGAATTCAATATATTGTTATTGTAAGGAAGGGGGGTGCGATGAAAATTACAATTGAATATTGGGTCGCAAATATTAAAAGTTTGAGAAGCACTGCTTTAGACAAATAATGTTAGTTACTCAAGTCTAAAAAATATTTATCTTGAGATCTCACTCTGCAGATTCCATTTGAAAGAAACTTCAGATTCTTTTAAAGGATATTTTCGGTCATGTGTACAGATACATTAAAAATTATTAATCTCTTTAATTTCTGCATCATATTCAGATACAAAATAATCTTTTGTATATTACACAATTTTAATGAAATTAAACTTCTTTTTTGTTGTTTAATAATTTTTTTTTTAATCTTTTCTCAATATTTTTAAACTAGTACAAAATTGCATATATATTTTACATAGCATTTATTCATTCATGTGTTCTATAAATTCGTATTTTTTTTAATAATAATTATATCATAAAAATGTATTTGTTTTCCAAAAGTATATTATTTTAGTTTCATTCATTATATATACTCGTATAAATATTTTCGTTCAAAAAGATCGTAAACATAGAACATAGACAACCAAAACCGCATAAAATTTTTCATGAATTTTTTTTTTTATATTAAACATAGAAAGGTGTGTTTTCATCATTACAAACTGAAAGGTTAGAAAATATGTGTTATATACCTCAAAGGGTATGCTTAAATATTTTAACTTAGGACACTTATTTATATTAAATTTAATAACACAAGAAATTACTATGCTTATGATTATTAGAGAATAGAAATAAATATGTACTCTCTCTCTCTCTCTTATATTGAAAACTTCTCCTTCAAAAAAATCGTGTGCTTTTTTTTTCATTTTATTTGATGTTTTAAATTATTTTTAATCAAATAAATACGAGATAGTGAATTTTAATTTGCATGATTAGAGGATCCGTAGTTAAAATATGAAAGTTAAATATTATGGTTAATCAATAAATATATTTTTACGAAGCACATTAATTTACATAAACTTCAAATTAAAGCAACATGTTACATTGAAGTTAAATTTTTAAAAATTTAATCTTATTTTATTGTTTTACAAAATTAAAATTTATCTCATTCTCATATAAATACTGACAGAATTTTTCTAAAGCCTTCATTTATACTATATTTAAAGATAAATAAATTTAGAAATACAAAATATATTTTTATCACTAAAATATTGAATCCTGATTTTAATTTCTACTCTTAAAACACTGAAATAAATGTTAGGAAAAAATACTTAGAAATTACAACTACATTTTAAGCGATTACACTTGTAACATTTCTTTATTATTGATTGTATTTATTATGTAACGCAAAATTTTGTATCTAAGATTACTGTAGTTAATAATATTAGTACATATTTAAAAGATTATTAAGATTTATAACTTATGTCATTTTAACAATTACTTTTCCTAAAATAAGGTGTTCACATGGCTGCAAAGTATCCTGAGATGGAGAAGAGTGTTCTTCTTTTTATTGAAGAAGGAGAAAAATTTGTAGAAAAACAATGTAAAAAGGTAAGTTCTTACAAACTCTAAAAATATTTTTTAGAATAAAATTATTATAATGTAACTCAGTAATACTCGATGAATACCGTAAAATCCGGCGTATAACGCGCACTTTGAACACAAAAAATAAGACCGAAATTTTAGGGTGCGCGTTATACGCCGGTTATAAAAATGATAGCTTTAAAAATAGCAAAAGATATGAACATAAAAAAAAACTTTTCTTCTATATGTATCGAAACACTGTTTATTTAAAAGAAACGACTTGTCTTACGAACTAAAAGAGTTGCAATTCTAGAAGCATACTATTTTTTCAAAAATTTGGGATAATACCTCGAATAAATTATTTCAAAACATAAAAGCAATAAATACTAATATTTCAGATTTCTTCGTTAAAAAAGGGGTGCGCGTTATACGTCGAATATACCTAAAAATTTAAAAAATCAGCTTGAAAGTATAGGTGCGCGTTATACGCCGGATATTTTACGGTAATTAACTTGAAAATATTGAAAATTATTTAAACTTATAAATTCACAGCAAAAATAATAATTATTATAATTTTAGAGAGAAAAATGAAACGTTGTAAAGAATGGAAGGAAAAAGTTAAAATACAAAGTACAGGAACACTCAGAGAAATTATTACTATCTAATGCTTACAAAATTATAATCTTACGGTGATAAATGTTTAAAATTAGAAAGAAGAAAAGAAGTTAGAAAACAATAAGTTTTTTTTATAAATATTGCATCTTTAAAGAGAACAAGTTTTTGAATCTTTAAAATATTTTGTCATTTAACTCTACAGTTATTAAAAATAATTAAATTTAACTTATTAATTATATTATACTATATTTTTACCTTTATAAAATCATTTTGTTTTGGATAATATATTCCATAAGTTATCTTAATATACAAATATGCTGTATGTATGTGTGTACATGTATGAAGGAAATAATTTATTTTGAGAAAGAATTTATTAGTATAATTTAAAGCACAATTTTAGGGCTTCGTTGTTCATGTATATATATATGCTGTATGTATACTAAATTCTAATATCGGGGCTTAGATAAAAATTTCTGTTTTTGCTTGCTTCAGCTTTTGTGATGTATTAATGATTCATGTCCCTATAGTAGAGAGAATATTAACTATATATATATATATATATATATATATAGTTGGGAAAAAAGAAATCCATTATTTTTGCATGAAATTCCAGATCATATACTTGTGATTTTTTTTTTGTGATTTAACCGTTGAAAAACAGCGTCAATAACAGTACCACTGTTAGCAGTCGAAACATTCTAATTTGTGTTCATTTCAAGCTTGAGTTCATCATTCATAAAAGCTATGAGAGCGGCTCAGCTTTTGGCAAGCTGAAGTTAAAGTTAAAATCACCACTCAAAATCAGGGGAAGTGACTGATAATTTTTTAAAAAGAGCAGAACCACCTTCGTTATATGGTAAAAGTACAAAATGCAGGAAATCTTCAATTTTTTTTAACTGATTCGAAGAAATGTATACGACCACCAAAATCACTGTTTGTCCATTTTCAAATAAGCATTCTGCCGCACTTATGTCCCCCAATATCGTGACTAACGGATTTAGAGTCAAGCGTTTGAGTGCTTGATGGCTACTAGAGATGGACTCCCATGCTAGGGTAGCGAAAAGACACATCCACGCACTCTCATTGGTCAAATCAAGTAGCGCGCGCTTACTTCACATCCTGTTACAAACATCCGTCCCTTTTCACGAAATCACTCCCAACAAATATCCAGCAACCGAGAGGAAAGATGTTACACATAAAAAAATGCATAATTCGTACAACAAATTTCTCAATAAGGGGAACTTAATACGAAAGAAAGAAAACTTTATTAAAACGTCACGCTGTAAGGCTACACAAGGTCTATTGGTGACGGACCTCGTCAAGGGTCGAGGCCAAGTGAACCACGGTTAAGTGACGAGGACGAAACCTGAGCTGGCACTACCCTCTCCAAACTTTCACACCAACGTTAGGATGGTTGAACCTCAACAGATTTAACGTGTAGTGGCGCCATCTACACGGTGGATTTTCAGCGGCACTGGGCTCGACTTATGATACACCAGTCACGAGCCCATGACCTTGACCACCATGGCTACTAAACTTAATACGAAGATCTTTATTTCGTAAAATCGTAATAAAATAAATGTTTACTTTAATGCATGTTCCCAATCTGGTACTCAAAATGATGAATAAATATTCCACGTTGTCGTCACATAGAAATGACATTTAAAATTAACGTAAGAAAAAGATTATGCCATGTATGAATGTTTGATTATTGTTATTATAAAAATAAAACTGAGAAAAGAATTGACAACTTCCATTATTCTCAGTATATCGATACAATTTCGTTTTTAGCTATAATTTGTTTTTACATAATGCATAAATAATGTCCATCAATCAAAAAAATTGTTTCAAAATTTTATTCTGCAAAAAATTAAATAATATATGCAATTCCGTTCCAAGAATTAAGTTTTTAATGTTTAAACATTTAAATATTACCGATATGCAACATTTTTTTCCAAAAAAAAAAAAATTCTTTAGAAGTTGTACAAACTCCTATACCAAAATTTTTGATTTTATAAAAATATTTTCAAGTCCCTTTGCTTTTAAAAGTAAAGATTGGAATCATAGTGCAAAACATGTCCAGTATGTACTATTCTTATTTTACTGAATGATACGTAGCTATAGATGCATTTTCCTGCAACTTAAAATAAATGCAAATTTTATAAATTAAAAATTTCCGTTAAAAAAAGTATGATGATATATGACAAATCAATAATAAAATTTTAACTGATTTTTAAAGAAGCTTCTTTTAAAATAAATTAACAGTTCCTATTCTTATAAGTATTTATCGAGGATATTGATTAAATTTGAATTTATTTTTTTTCCTTTATTTTAGCTAAATAAAAGGGTAACAGGATTTGTGTTCATATATGACTTAGACAGGCTAACTTTTGGAAATGCAACTCATAAAAAAGGTATACATTTCTGGCTATTTTATATTAATTGATGTGCGTAAAATGTCATTAAAATGTCAACTCTCACAACTTTGACTACTTTAGTACCTACATCAAACATTAAAAGGAAATTCAGAATTGTTATTTTTTAATTTTTATTTTTTATTGACTTTTATTTATTTATTATTTCTGTTATTTAATGTAGTTTTAAAGTTGTTGGAATATTACTGGTTCTTTCCAATCTTTGAACAAATACCTTCTGAATATTGTCCTTTCGGGATTATTGCAAGAAAAATTAATTGATTTAATATAAAGAATAATCACATTTTTATTTCTCATATGTTTGTTCATGTCAAGTACCATAAACAAAACGGAATTTTATTCACCAATTGAATGAATTGGTTGCGGGTACCAATTTTTAATGGTTTTTTTAAGACGTGTTATTAATGTAACTCACATTCATTTAATTTATTCAAGATAACACACCGATTCATACTTAATTTATGCGTAGAGGATAAAAATGGTTTTTTTAAAATAAGCTCGAAGAAAAAATATTTTGATACAGCAGAAAATTTAGCATAATTTGAGAAAAGATGTGAGCTTTAGAAACAAAGATTTATGGTAATTATGTTAATATTTGTCTGCTAGATGTCATCTGTAGAGGGCAATAACTAGGACTTTCAGAATGTTTTTTCAACGATATTACAAAAAAAAGTATCAAAGATTGAGTTTATCTTGGTTAAAATCTCTTGCTCAAGCTAAATTTAATCTTGAATAATTATTCCTGTTCCTTATAACTCTTGAGTCATACCCTCAAAAATAATATTAAAAAGGTTATTATTTTTTGAAATTTTATATTTAAAGAGTAAAATTTTAAATTATAACAAATATTAGAATTAAAGATTTAATTTTGGAAAATTAGAAAAAAACACATTTAAAATCACCTCATACTTATTATTGTTAAATACGTACATTAGCTTTTATTGAATTTCTGTAATAAATATGTTACTTACCATACATATAGCATCAAGATGAAGCCACTTTAGAAAGTCATGTTTTCAATTATCTTAAAGAAATCATAAAACAAATTTCGATAAGTAGATCAAAATTCCAGTTTTCAGCATAACGTTAGATGCAACAAATTTCTTAAGATATATATAATTTTTTTTCTAAAATAAGATTTGAATGTTTATTAATAATATTCAAATCACACTTTTTAGAGAAACATACAATACATTTATAATGTGAATATTTAATTTTTATTTTGAGGTAATGTAAGATAAAGTAATTACAATTACGCAGTCTATCAGTAGCATTAGCACATCTTGAAGATGCACATGACAAGCGTCATACTTGACTGGAAGATATATGTTGTTATTTACAATCCATTATCTTTTTAACGCCTTTAAACAATACAATTAAACAAGAAAAAAAAAGAATAACAATACAATTAATTAAGAAAAACAGCATTCCATATAGTCTGTGTAAAAATGAAGACTGTGCAGGGAGTTTCTCATTCGGAAGTAGCATAAAATCCTTAGAGGCTTGTGTGAATATTGTATTACGCAAATATTTAAGAAATCCTACCAGCCCTCGAGTTGAGTCTTGCCATGATTGCGTAGCATAGCTCTGTAACATTGCTGTTGAGAAGGGATCTAAAATACATAATCGTGTTCTAAAATTTAAAATCTATGTGTCCAGAGGGTCTATACAAATCGCCATGCAAGAATGTTTGCGCAAAAAGGACAACTGAACTTTAAAATCTCAACTTAGTGACTATTGTTGCAGCTTCGCTTATCTCTACAACCAAGACAGTTATATCTACAGTAACATACTGAATGACAACCATGAATACAGGAATAAAGTTATATAATCTTTTTTAACTACCATTTTGATGGGCAAGTTTGTGTATAAATCACCAAGGAGAATATATGTTTACGAGTTGCATTTGGTAATGTCGAATGTGCTATCATTTTCTTTATGTATAATGATGTTTACTATTATTGCGAGTATGTTATTTTTTTACTAGTGAAATTTTATGTATTTCATAATTATTGCATGTAGGATATTTAGAATAGAAAGAAGCAGTGAAAAATACTTATTTACAGAGGAGGACCTTTTCCTAAAGAATCTCTTTCAATATACATTTTATTCCTTAACAACTATATGATTAGCTTGTAAAATGAAACATTTTTGATAAATTTTAAGCTTTTACCTGCTAGCAGAACTTTTCATGTGCCTTTATCAATAAATATTATTATTTTTTCAATATATGATTCCTTGCTGCTTTTTAACCCAAAAATTTGATATAGAAAATAAACTTTTCTTCCCTGTATATGAAGATAAGATTATTAGAAAAACAAATAAAATAAATAAACACATCTGTTTTCATGAAATTGCTTCATTTGTATAATATACATTCTTTTATATTACATTATGTAAAGTTTAGATCATGTATTATCTCACATTTCAATAACATTAATATATTGAAAAGCACTGGGAAAAATATTACATTTAATTTTATTTTGAAGGAGCAATTTAGAAATTGTATCTTATTTATTTACGGGCTAAGGTTAAGCCAAAACAAAATTCATGCTTACTACAATGTGATTTTTATCAATATTAATTATAATATTGTGAGTGATTACTAAATTATTCTTCCCAGATACTTGTTGTATAAATCCATCATCAAATAAATGATTATTCTGTTATCTTTTTCTAGAAGCAAGAATTCATAGAGCCTATACGAGATAAGGGAAGATAATAACACTATTTGTTCTAATGACGATAGTGTCTAAATATATGTTTCTACTTCGCTATTAATTGTCCTATAATTTTTAGATAAAAATCATAACGGTGTTAATGTAGGAAATTATAGCTTCGATTAAGATATAGATTTTTGTCATCAGTTTTTGAAATTTGTGAACAGTTAATTTCTTAGAATAAAATTCTAGTCAATATTAGTTTGCTAAAATAATATTTTGTAGTATTTCATATTTTACTATAGACTTGACTTGAAATACATGTTTTTATATCATATGAGAATTTAAAATGCCTAGGTTTAGTCTATAGCATATAGAACTCCATTAAGCTTTCAGAAGAACTAAATATTTTCTAAAAGCTTAGCCTCTATCTTTATTTTTAGTCACGTATATATTTTAAGGCATTTCGATATACTGTTTACATACATTGATCCCTAATGAATGTT
Organism: Trichonephila inaurata madagascariensis; assembly: GCA_019973955.1. NCBI lineage: Eukaryota > Metazoa > Arthropoda > Arachnida > Araneae > Nephilidae > Trichonephila > Trichonephila inaurata. The sequence continues at coordinate 102,881 of BMAV01012075.1, forward strand.
TTCTAACAGCACAATTGTTTCTCTTTAAGGTATTGAAACATTGATAAAACTTTTGAAGGTGCAGCAAGATAATTATCCGGAAAGAATTAAGTCTTTCTATATGATTAACGGTAAACTACTTGTAATTATATCTTCTTTACCAATGCCAGTTTCATTTTAATGATGATAAAGAAAACTAAATTTTGTTTCTTTCATATAGCTTCATCGATTTTTACCATCCCATTTTCCATACTCAAAGCTTTTCTGACAGCTAGAATGTTAAGCAAATTCCGTGTCTACGGCACAGGTAATAAAATACTTTTTTCACGAATACATCTTAAGAATTTTAGCCTTTTAACTGTCATGCACGCGATTATATATTTCGAGCACAGCACTAGTGCTCCAAAATGTCATGCCCGAAATTGTCTGGGACACGACACTTGTGCTCCAAAACATCATGCCCGAGTATTATATAGGGTAATTTTTTTAAGTGTATTTTATTATTATACCCGAATACATATTAGGATATGTTTGATTGGGCTTGCTCTATTTGAGAAACCGAATCTATACAGGGAAAGTTAATTCGGACTTAGTTCAATAGAGCGTATTTGATTAGCAGTATTTATGATACCTCCATGGTCAACATTAAAATAAAAAAATGAAGATATATTCAAGTCAAAGATTTTTTGTCTATAACCTAAGTATGAGAGTGTAGATCAGTGTGATCAAGAAGTATTATTTTATCTAACAATCCGAAAACGTCAGAAAAAATATTGCAAAAAGACATTTTTTACATTTACTAGACACGGTACTCTGAAACACATTTTTTTTTGCTCTATAATAATACAGTTGGGGAACATATTTCATTTTTAGAACTTCAAATCCAAGTTGTAGAAGAGCTTTTACTTAAATATTATGATGCAGTTTGTGGACAAAAAAAAATTCCTGGCAGACCATCTACAGTAGATGACCCTGCCCGTCTTAGTGCACAACCTTTTCCCCCCATATTCTTCCTTTTCCTGCGAAACGTGAGCCTGCAAGACAGTGTAAAGTTCGTTGTTCAAAAAAGAATGCAAAGGGAAAAAAGATAAGGAAAGAAATATGATTCTGGGGTAATGATTGCGGAGTTGGTTTGTGCTTTGAAAAGTGTTTCCAATTATCCACTCAAAACGGAATTAGTAAACTACTAATAAGTATTCAGTTTTATTTGTTTTCATTTTATTTTATTTTTTTAGAAAATAATGCTCTACTAGAAACAAACTTTAACACTGCCACGTTGTGTGGTAGCCACCTCAAGCGAATATGCAGTTGCTACAAAACATTAAAATTTTTAAGCACGCTTAATTCAAACTATCAATTTTTAGTTACTAAGTATATTTTGTTTGGTTTTAAACATTTAATTTCTGTCATAAAAAAAATTGACATTTTATGTACTCAAATCATCAAAATAACTAGACAGTTTAAGTGTTAAAAGAATGAAGAAAAAGTAACATTACCATTGTTTTAGTCTGTTCACTAAAGAAAGAGTCTAAGACACGTCCAAAATAATTCATTTAATTTGACAATTCTGTTTTATTTAAAACTTATATTAAGGGTTTCATAATTCATTGTTATGGCTATTTACCTTAACTTAGAAAAAAGCTTATTGCTTCATTTTATGTAAGATAAGCTTAAATACAAAATTCTTCAAATAGAAGCAAAAGAGATTCATTTGTGATTAAAATTATTGTACAAAATATTTTTTAACACAAAATTTCAGTAAATGTAATATTTAACTTGGGAAAAAAATTTAAAAAGTAAGCATTTTTAAAATTTCAAAGGAATAAATATGTCTTGTGTTTATACAGTAATGTGTAGTTAAAAACAATTTATCCTTATCTTTACGAAATAAAATATGTAAAATTAAATAAATGTGTACGCCCTTTATATTTCTTCTCTGGTATTTGATTATCGTTTCTATACACATTTTTCAATAAATTAATGGTTTATTTTATATTATGGATTTATCAGTATTGCTGTGATCAATCATCAACACATCCTTTTTTTTTAAAAAAAACATTATTACATTACAACCCAAATTGATATAAACTATTTATTTATAAATATATGTTTAAAAATAACTGTTTTATAATTTTTTACATCATATATGCACTTACATAGAAAAAGTCACAGCAAAATCATTGAATTTTTTTCGGAAAATTTCTTTAATACGTCTCAATAACGTTCCGAAGAGTTAATGTTTTTTTCTGTAAAAAAAAGAAAAAGTTATCACATGACATCCAAATTTATTGTTAGAATATAGAAATATCAACGCAATCAAAAATCTTCAAAGTGCATCTGAAATAAAATTGATAACTGATAATTGACTGTTATGATTATTAATAATTCATAGTTTCATAATTTTATTTTAATATTCAGTTAAAATAAAACTACAAGTTATACAGGAAATTAATATCCAAAAACAAAAGGTATCTGAATTGCTTTCCACTATTTTTATAGTTAAAACAAAATGCAAAGTAGATTCTGAGAACTTTTCGAGTATCTGTTATTTAAATTTTTGACTATTCCTTATCAATCATAGTTAATATATACTATTCATGCTCTTTTTTTTGGCATTTTTTTTTCATTTCAATGGCAACATCTTTTGCAAATTACGGATTGAGTAATAGCTGTAATTGAGTTTAGCTGTATGGATTATTTTTCTTATTTTAGATAAAAGAAAGGTAAACAATTTATATAATCATCATGAAGAAAATTCATTCCTTTCGTGCACTTAATTTGTAGCATTAATTTAGGAATAAAGTATCTGGGCATAATATTTTTTCAACTTTTGCTCTCAAGGGCACATTTTTGCTTAAAAGATGTTAAAATTAATAAATGTTTTTTCATAGATGGATGGAAAGAAGATCTTTTAGATCTCATGGATGCTGATCAGCTTCCAGAATTCTTAGGAGGAAAAAGAACAGATCCTGATGGCAATCCTTTATGTAAAACTTTAGTAAGAATCATAATAATTCTAGATTTTTCCTCCACAAAAATTTGTCAATAATTATTTGCCACAAAATTTATACATTCCTTACAAAAACATATTGTACGCCATCAAAAGTATTACTTGAACAATTTTCGTATTTATATTTACAAAAATATATTAGAAATAAATAGGAGAATTAATATGATATAATAGAAAATTAATATAATATAATAGATGAATTATAATATTATGTAGTAGAAAAATTAATATACAATATAATAGAAGAATTAATATAATATAATAGGAGTATAATATAATATAATAAAAGAATTGATATAATATAATAGAAGAATTAATGTATTAGAAATTAATGATTTATTTCATCATCGTCAATATTGCTTAAAACTTCGCGGACGTGCCTAATACACCCAAGATTATGAGTGGTATCCCGGCTGGAATCAATAGATTTTCTGGATGCAAAAATCATAGGCCCACTTGCCATATGGTTATGTGGCATATAAAAGATCCCTTGAGCATTAATTTGGGTCTGGTACCCTCAAGAAAATTAAATCATGTCCATATTTAGCCTCCCATGAGAGCTTGAATTGAATAAATTGAAGCGTAAAAAATGTCATAGCGAAAGCTGACACTAGATGGTACCACCAAGGAAATGACTCTCACATTTGCGGGGCTGCCGTGTCTCTGCAAAGACTATATTGCCAAAATATAGAGTATTTGAAACAAAAAAATTTATGTTTGGGAAACTCTGTTTTGAAATAAAGAAAATTAAACATATCTAGATGATGTAAAAATGTAAATAAATTATAATATATTTATCTTGAAGAGCATAAGAAGTCGGATTTAATTAACTATCTTCATTTTACTTAACCTGCGAATATTATCAGTAAGAAAGTTACTACATTTTTAAAACTTAGGCCATCCAGGTAGCAAAGAATGTTTTGGCATATCTAAATAAATATGAAACATATCATCACAATACTTTATTTACGAAGTCAGAACACTTTACTCTATTTTTCAATGCAATCACCATAGTTACCAAAGAACTTATTGTCACTGTGGCACTGATTTTTAAATCTGGATGCTATACTATTCAGTCGCAAAAAATTTGAGTCAAGGTGCCAATTCTTGTTTGAAATCATCATTATGTACGAACTGTTTTCGACTCGCTTCAAGAATGAGTGAAAATGACTTCGTGCAAAGTCAGGGAGAAAAGTAGGACATCCAACAATTTTCTATTTAAGCCAGCGTTTCTCAAACTGTGGGGCGCGCCCCCTAGGGGGGCGCGAGCATATTGAAAAGTCGAAAATGAAAGATAATTTAGGAAAACTATTAATTTATTGAATGTAAACAAACAAAATACATTCTGATATAATAAAAAATTAAATACGCCTTTACACTGATATAATACATTTATAAATATATCAGTAATCCACAATGTATTTCACAATTAATTTAACAATACTAAGTTACGAAGAAGTTTAATGGTTACCAGTGACACCATGGGCTTGTCATATAAAAGATTATATCCAAAAATTAATATCTATCTTGTCATTTGTGCGGTTTATAATTAATCCCTTAACTGCCGATTAAAAGTTACGAGATTGTCTCTCCATTGCCACCGTTTTCTACGTAGGCGCTCGGATGTGATGTATTGGGGGGGGGGGAAGAAATAAAGAAATCCTCTGAAATAAAGAAATCCTTCGTTAATACTGTCAATGTCTTTTTATTGCATTCTAAAGCCTTCAGAATAACTTTATGGATAGCAGTGCACAGAAAGGACCATACTTCGGAAGGACGTATCTATACGTTCGGGGCAATTATGATTGTGGATGATCGAGACGTTTATCTACGTCGATGGTGCTTAAGAGGTTAATGTCGTGCTGTAGCCTTAGTGTCAAAATGTAGTATTACTTAATTCAATACATGTTTCTGTGTGGAGGGGGGCGCGATGAAAATTATGATTAAATATTGGGTCGCCAATAGTGAAAGTATGAGAAGCACTGATTTAAGCCGTTGAAGTTTCGATAGGTCGAATATTATGTGAATTAAAAAATGAATGACACTACACGCTTCCTATTTGGTGACATTTCTGAGGGTCGCAATCATGCTATTTTGATAAAGAGCACTCTGCAACCATACCATGTTACCGTAAAAGTCAAATTTATGGAAAGATCCTAAAATTGGTGACCGCACATGTGAATTTGATTTGATTGCTTATTAACGTTGCCTTTTTGAAGCTACGTGAGGGCTAATAGCAACGGATCTAATATTTGTGAACCTGGGACAACACCTGAGCTGGCATCCCACTCTCCAAACTTCCACAATACGCCAACAATAAAAATCGACAAAAAGAGAAAAACAACATTCAACAATAAGTGGTGTTTATTTCAGCAAGATACAAAACAGTGAGAATAAGCCTTAGTAATCAGTAGGTTTTAAATTTTTGTTGGGTAGAAAGACACTATCGAGCTAAAAAAAATTATGAGCACTTATACATTTTTCCATGAACTTATTTGGATGACTTGGAAACCCCGTGATTAAGAGAGAATGGTGTTTAACTGCTGCTGGAGATGGTAAGATTTATTCTGCGAGTGAGGGAAAATGCAGCTTGTCTAAGTGAATTCAATAGATATCAGATTGTAGTGGCCCATAGACTCAAAATGAATATCACTGAAACAGCGTGGCTGGTAGATCATTTGTATTCTGTTTTTAGTATTTATGCAAAGTGGATAAATAACGAGGAAACTAGAAATATACACCTAGGTGTTGGACGTCCACGAGTCATCAAAAATAAAGGGTTGTCGGAAATTGACCTGCTGGTAAAAAAAAAAGAAAAAAGCTGGCGATTGATGGCTTAGTTGACAGCCCAATACAATGTAGGTCCAAGTGCAAATGTTTCGAAACATCCAGTTCACTGGACAATGCGTAATATGAGACTACATAGCAGACGTCCTACTCGCGGGCCTCTGTTGACCAAGCGTCATTGCCAACTTAGCCTAGAGTGGGCTCAGAAACATTGAGACTTGACTCTAATAAAGTAATATAAAAAAAAATTTTAAGTCAATTCCTACTTACAAGGGGAGCGTACGACTAAGGAAATTCATTTCGGATCGAGACTTGGTGTAATAATAGTACTCCTTTAGGATATTCAACCCTTAATGTAATTCCGTCGAATGGCCAGTCAATTCGGAGAAAACAGCGTTCGAAATTCATGCTTAGCTTTTATACAATTAAGTTTCAAGAAGTTCATCGGCCCAGTGGCTTGATTGGCAAATCGTCTGCCTTCAATGCGAGTGGATCCGAGTTCGAATCATGTGAAAAAAAATTTTCTCTTTAAATTCCTTTAATTAATTTTTAAAATTAAATAAATTTATTTATAAAAGGTTTATTAAATATTGTATGATATTCTACATAATTATTTTACATTTAATAAAGTAAAAAAATTACTGTAATTAGATAAATATTTATATGTTTAATAAATATATTTTTATATAAATAAATAA
>BMAV01012075.1:109754-157069 GCA_019973955.1 Trichonephila inaurata madagascariensis
TTTAATATTTAATAAACCTTTCATAAATAATTTATTTAATTTTAAAAAATAATTAAAGGAATTGAAAGAAAAAGTCTTTCGCAAGATTCGAGCTCGGATCCACCCGCATTAAAGGCAGACGATTTGCCAATCGAACCACTGGGCCGGTGAAAAAAACTGAAACTTAATTGTATAAAAACTAAGCAGGAATTTCGAACGCTGTTTTCTCCGAATTGACTGGCCATTCGACGGAATTACATTAGGGATTGAACACTCTAAAGGAGTACTACTATTACTCCAAGTCTCGACCCGAAATGAATTTCCTTAGTCGTGCCCTCTCCTTGTTAGATTAACTAAGAAAATTCTTATTTTAGCTACTTTTTATTAAATAGTTACAATTAATATAAATATGTATATGCATATGACAGAATCACAACATTAAGTGGCAATTAATTTTTATTAATTATCATTAAAGTATCGTGTTGTCATCCCAAACAATCGTGTATATAAAATTTCAGTTCAACTAAATGCTTTAAAACGTGCGAAAAAAAATCTTAAAATTTTCACCCAAGCCACTAAAAATAAAACCAACATGGCTGCATTTGTAATTCTTTAAATAATTAGTTCAAATCAATTAATTTTATTAATTAAAATTAAATTACAGTGTTGTCATCCAGAATAACCATGTATATAAAATTTCAGCTCAGTTGAGCTCTTGAAGATATATTTTATTAACGATTGAAAATTCCATGAAGATAAATAAATAAATATATATAGGGTGTGAGCTAATAGTAGGAATTGAAATATGTGGCAGAGAGTTCCCTGTTTGAATAAATCCCAATTTCTCATTCATCACGTCGATTGTTGTGTCAGACTGAACCGTATTCCGAAGTCGAACAGTTGTTCCCTTCATACGCACAGACTGGTGATGACGGTATTATGCTTTGGAGAACGTTCTCATAGAGGACTTTGAAACCCTTAGTTCTGATTCAAGAAGCCGTGAAAGTTGTAGACTATCTGAGCATAACTGATGATCAATTGTACCCTTACATGGCGTCTGTTTTCCCAAATAGAAATTGAAGCTTCCACCAGGACAACGTCCCATGTCAAAAGACTAGAATTATGTTAGAAGAGTTCGAGGAGCGTTAAGAGATGAATTTCAATTAATACCCTAGCCACCTAACTCGGTGTACCTTAATCTGATAGGATACATTTGGGTTTTCATAGAAATGCAGCTTAGAGAGCAAACATTTTCATGTTGAAATATCTCGACTTTACGTGACCACTGCTTAAACATTTGGTACGACCTGTCTCCAATCACCTACCAAGAACATGTGGTATTCTTGCCAAGTCGAGTTGCAACTGTTTTGAAGGTAGAAAGTGGTGCAACGTGTTATTGAGTAGGTGTGCTTAATATTTTGTCTTTTCGGTTTATATTCAATAAGAATAAATATTGAATTCTGAGTTATGAATGACTAATCTCTTGTAATCATTTGCTCCAATTTACTCTGCGCGGCTGTCGGAGAGCGAATTGGAAGGAATGGGAGCCAATAGCGTTCTAGATTTGTTCAATGTGTAAAAGAGCAAGAAACCGCAGATGTCAAGAAAACATTGAGTATCTTGTAACTCTTGATGTTTTTCATACGTAAAAGATGACTTTTTTCTCCTATAACATGTTTATTTAAGTTGCTTAGAGTATACTATGAAATGTTTGTAATTTCCAATACATTATTTTTTATATTGTGGCTGATATGTTTCTTTTAAATCGTCTGTAGCAGAAGTGGGCAAATGACTGCCCGCAAAGAGATTTTTGGCGGCTCGTTAAGACAGTCAAAAAACCAAATATAATGAAATTGTTCTCTGTATTTTGGTCGACTTATAATTATGAGCAGAGTTTGTTTATTTTTTCATGAAGATAAATAAGAGTAAATATAGAGATGCCAGTTGCCTGACTTTAACTTGCAGGCTGCTATGAGAATTTTAACAAGCACTTCTGGTTTTAAAAAAAACTGTAGAAAAGTGTGATATATTACATATATCTCAAACTGATTCTAGTTAAATGTACTTGTAGCTATAGATGACATGAAATTAACATAATAAAAATAAGCTGAATAAAACTACCACATATTTGATGATTTTATTGTACAATTTATACTTTTCTGTCATGCAACGCCAAATATGTATGCTACCATTTTAAAAAGGTACTGCCCTCTGGTGCCCTGGGCTTCCCCAATGTGGCCCTCGAGCCAAAACAATTGCTCACCCCTGGTCTATAAAATACATAATTCTAAGATGAACACTTACTACCCTTTAATTCCAAATAATACAAAAAAAAGTAGGGAAGATCTTAAAATATGTAAAAAAGGTAATGGGGTTATCAATATGTCAAATAAAACATAAACATATATAATATATGTCAATGCCCTACGATAAGGAATAGTAACTGGCATGATATCATGAAAGAAGTGACGTTTGGAATTTCTCACATCGATGGGGCCTATAATATCTTTGCATGTTTTAAATGGCTAGTTGAATTTATGCAGCCAACTGTCATATCTGCATTATTGAGATCCACTCTTTTCAGTACCAAAATTTGCCTAGGGTCGATAAATTTGTGACAAATCTTTGTAATTGTTCTTGAAAATATTCACGAGAGTAAATAGCAGGAATTATATGCCATGCTCCACGGGGAGATACATTTTCAATTTGAAATAGCTCTGTTGCTGTAATTTCCCGTGGGAAACGAAATTACTACTATATCATTCTAAAAATAATTTCACTAGAATAAATCTTAAATAACTGAATAATTTATTTTTAATATCATTTGTATCCATCCATAATGCGAGGGAGATATATTCTTTATACTTATCTATACTTATTATATTTAAGCTACTCATCCCCTTAATAATAACATTATAAATGGATATTAAGATAAATTATTCCAAAGAAAAACTCCGCCCATGTAAAAATAATACTTAGGGTAAGAAATGTGAAGGAGGTGAATCTTATAAAGTAAATTATAATTATTGATACATGGATTTTTTAAAAGATAAATACTTTTTTTAATTTGTGCAATATTTTTATCTATTATTTCTTTTCTATGCAGTATTAAAAGATTTTCTGTCAGCAATGTTGCATGTATTAATCTAAAATTATTAAACATCATTAATGAAAACTCCTTTAAAAGCACTGAAAAATGTTAGGATTTTTTTTTTTTAATTTCCATGCGTTACATTTTAAAATGCATTACAAACATTTGCTCTTATTCATCCAATGACATGTTTTCGTACACAATATTTATTTTATAAATTTCAGATGATATTCAATAAATATATTTTTTCAAAAAAACTTTTTCTAGCTCGGAAAAGTATTTTAAATAAAAGAAAATATCGGTTTAATAGGTACGATTTTTTTCAAAATTAAGCAATAAGCCTTTCATAAAGCTTAATTTTTAAGTAATTCATATTAAAATAACTAATAGATGGAAAAATTTGTTTGTTACATAGATAAGCTGAATATGTTGTTTATTAATTGTACTTTTATTGATCCATTTCATTATTTCTCAGTGTATGAAATATATAATTGTTACAGATTAATCAACCATGCAAAATCGATGAAAAGTACTACGTGCACAAGAGCATCAATTCTTTAGAAAAGAGTCCCAATGTAAAGAAGATTACTCTCCCCAGAGCTTCCTTTTCAGAAGTGATTGTAGATGTTGAGGAAGCAGGATCTCTCATCGAATGGGAATTCGAGACTAAGACCAGAGACATCGGCTTCGGCTTATTTTATAAAGAAATGGATGGTGACGAGGAAAGAGTAGTTGAGATAGTTGCCCTTCGAAGACTAGAAACAGATGATTTCTCCGAAACGGGAATGTACAAATGTGAAAAAGTTGGAGAATGTAAGTAGATTTATTTAGAGTTTATTTAGAGTTTTCGTCTTATTTTATTGAACAGGATACAAATTAGAATTAACTAAAATATCCGGAACAGTTCGTTATTAAGAGATAACTATGCACTTATGAACATTTTATAAATAATATACTTATTTTTAATTTTAACAGCTAAGTTAAAACTTCATTTAGTAATATTGACATGGGAGAAGCAATATGGCTCAAAATTTAATCCGTAAAAAGAAAAAAAAAATTCTCCCCATACTTAGTTATACAGAAGATCGTTCACACTTTATGGAAACGATTTGTATTGTTAATTTTTATTAATAAATACCATTTTTTGCGGCAATTTGCATCTCTCTGATAGCCATGACTCTTGACAATATATATCTCTAGCTCTAATCTTTTATGAGGGTGAACATTTCCTTAGTACCCTCATACAAATTTTGATCCATTCTTCTTGAACCGTTTTCCAAAATCCACTCAGTGCTCTTGAATGCTGTTTTCCTAAGGCTCGTTTTAATAAATCGAAAGCACAAAAGTCCATAAAAGAAGTGTGTGTAAGGGGATTTTACACAAATTTCATTAAATAGGATACACTTATTCTCCTGTATGTTTCTGATTCTTTCTTTGCTAAATAAGAGGCAGTTGATTTACGTGTGTGACTAGAGGCTTTGTCCATATGAAGCTCAACTTTATCAAAATGTAATTTCCATATAAAGTCGTAACTTCTTCAAAAATTGGTTCTAATATGTTTTTCTGATAGTACAGTGAATTCATTTTGGCTTTACTTGAGACTTTTTTGATTTTTAATTTACCGTTGTAGCAAAATCCTTCAAATATCCTGAATTCCTTTGGAAATTTTCCTGTGCACTGACGAAGCCATTTTATATGGTCATTCTCGTCAGTTGAGCAAAAGAAAATTGATATTCTTTTACTACAGTCGCTTAAATATACCAATACATCATCGAGTGTTTTCACAAATTCCTATTTCTTAGTAGTTTTTTATATAAGTTTCTACAATTTGCTTTTCTTTCAGCAATATGTTTTAAAAAAGAAAACGAAATTTAGGTTTAAACATCTTATTTAACTTTAAATCTTTGTAAATGATTTTTTTTACTTACTGTGTGCCGGAGTACATTCCTAGTTTCGATGCAATGAATCTTTGGGTTGGCGGATTTTCTTTTAGGATCACTTTATTGATAATTGTTTGCGTTTGAACAGTCTTAGAATGAAGTTCCGCGGTCATATTTTTATTTTTTACTTTCAGCTGGACGTGTGTGTATTTTCATTTTCAAACTTAATATATTATAAATGCCTTTTATTGAAATTCAATATATCCAAGACTTAACACTGCCTTATAATTTTTTAGCCGAATATTTCTCCTCGGAAAGCATAGCTACGTAACCTTCGAGCCGTATATTCATTTTAGGAGCTAGTTTTAAAATAATTCTTTTATTTTATATGATAATCGAAAGAACGCATCAGCAGACGATTACTCTGAAATTTCCAAAGTTTTATCACAAAATGCAGACGAGAAAATTAATTACAAAATATTTTCCATAAACTGTGAATGACCTTCTGTGTTATAGAATAGAGTATTTCTTATGTACGCTTGGATATTTAAAATATGAAATTAATTCTGAGACATTTTTTACTCATGAAAGCATGCTTTTTTATTTCAGGCCCAGTGTTTTAGTTTAGAAGATAACATTAAATAAAATATCATGAAAACTTTACTAAGACTAAGTCTTTATCTTTAGACCTACTTTTTAACAGTTTGTGCTTGACATACTTTTGAAATATATAAGTAGAATTATTTATTTGTACAGATATGTCTAAAATTTATAAAAGTGGAGAAAATATTCTTATGTACTGTTTCAAAACACGTTGAAAATAAAATTGTGTTATTATGTACTTTAAATAGATGAATAATTATTATTATAAAACATGAAAAAGAAATTGATATTGCATTAACTCAACATGCTCTTGTTGATTTTTAAAAATGTAGAAAACAAATAAAGTTTTGAACATTTTCTAAAGATACATGAATGGGAGTTTTATAAATAGGATTACGAATGTCTGGTTACTCACACACAAATAAAACCAAAAGTAAAATAAAGGGGAATACTGTATGGCAAATTTTACATGCTTTAAATTTTAAAATTAACTTTCACATCGTTGTAATCTTAAGATTGAAATGTGAACTAAATGAATAACTGATTAACCTAGTATCGCGATTAGAACTCGGATGAAAGTAGCGGAAAGCTAGTTTAGTTTAAACAGGATTTCCATTACCCAAATGAGTTCGAATCCAGTGATACGTAAAAAAAAACTAGAAGCACATAATGAACGACTGAAAAGTGCAAAAGATTTTATTGAGATAATTTTTACTGCTAACCAGTCACATTGAGAGTCATGGAAAAATATAAAAAAAAAATTATAATATAAATTAATCTCTTAACAAGATAATTGTATGCATTCCTTGACTTCCACTTGAGTTTCTCCTTTAAATTCTTCATATATTCAACATATTTTCGTTAAAATGTACAACTTCAAAGGAAGTATAAGTTTTTGTTTCTTAATGCAGTTAATTACTTCTTATAAAAATATAATTTCATAACCAGAAATTTTCAAATAATAAGTTGGTTCTTGTTGAAAATTTATCATAATTTTTATTAACTATAAAAAATTTGAATTAGTTATAAATATCTACAAAGTGTACCCTAATAAAGTGTAAATATAATGAGGATCTAATTTGTGATACAAATGGGAATATTAAGAATACCGAAGACACATTAATTGAATTACGAAACGATGAATAAAAAAATTTAATAGTTATGCAAAATTTATCTAAACTATTTTCGAAGAATTTTACTTTTTTATAAACATTACTTCCAAAGGAATTTATTCTATAAAGCAATGCTTCTGAGAATTAAATATTCAAGAAGTTTGTGTCTCTTTTGAAATAAAGAGTTAATGTAGTTTGAAAATAAATGTACTTTATCGCAGCACATCATTTGATCAATGATTGAAACTAATTTAATCTATTCACACATTTCCCGTTTCAAAATAAAAACAATAGGAACTTTAGCTAATTTTGCACCTAAAAATCTGATGTGATATTAATTTTTGATGTAATATAGCACAATAAAAGTATTATTTTTACTTTTAAATAAAAATTAAAATGTTTTAATCAACATTTTCTAAAATTTTGTTTTTTCACACTAGGATACTTAGTTCCTTTCATTTACAAGTTTGTAATACAGTTTAAGGTATCCGAGCACGTTGAAATGACCCAATTCAGTCAGAACACATATTTTTTGCTTTACCATTTATTGAATAGAGCTTTCTTTTGTCTTTACAAAAGGTACTTCATTTTTGTTCCTACGTTACCTAGAGGCCAAGTTAAAATCCATTTTATAAAATTATTAAAACTGAAAGGGGGTCTTTTAAATCTACTAGAAGTAAAGATTTAAATTGCTCAAAATCTGTCATTGCGTGTCTGATAGTTCAAAATATTACAAACCTATTTTTATGAAACTTATTGAGCCTGACATTTATATTATTTTCTAGAGTATGTACTAAAATAGGATGACCTGTTATTTGAGTTATGACCTGTTATTTAAATAATGGTCTCATAAAAAATGTCATATTTCTTATAATATTTTTTGATCAACTTTTAAATTTTTAAATTTTAATAAGACAATAAAATTTTAGTACATTCGCTAGATGAATGCATCTAATTTGTTTTAGTAATACTTTTACTGATATAAGATCATTATTTTTTTTCTCTAATTGACTTGAAGTTTTTTTAAAATTATTGCTGCAGTTTCACTTATAATTGTGGTTTTTGGTAAAAATCAAATATATTTCTTAAATATTATTCGCACGTTAAATATTAGTATTTATTGGTATTGATTCCAAAACAAACATTTATAATGTTTTAGTATGTTATTTTTTAAAAAAGTGCTCCGAACGTGTTCGGATACCTTAATTTTATAGACATGGGAACAAATTTTCTCTGTTAAACAAATTAGCTTTATTTTAGTTAAGCCAGCACTGACTGCTTATCCAACATAAATCTACAAAACTGAATTTGTTTCACTTGTTAAGTAATTTAAAGATAAACAAATATGGATATATATATATATTGTTTCCTAATATTCTAATTATTTTACAGATGTGATTCTCTTTGATAACTCCTACAGCTGGCTCAGATCAAAAGAAGTATTCTACAGAATAAATGTAGTACTCCCTAAAGAACATGAAAACAATGTGAAAAATTAAACACTAACGGCTCTTTTTAGAAAACTTTAATGTATTTTATGATGAAATATAACATAATAGACGGGATCATTTTAGATTATGTATAGGTTAACATATTTATTGTGATAGTGATTATTTTTACATTTTTCAGAAACATTTTACTAAATTTTGATGTACCTTATTATTTGTAAAATTGTCATTGTGTAAGAAAAAATTTCCATAACTACTTTTAAGTAATTTAATATAAATGTAAATATAACTAATCAATATATATATATATATATAGTTATAAATTAATGCTTCATAAATTTTCAGCTTATTTATTTAAGAAACGTATATTAAAAAATAATATAGTTCAAAGGCTTATTCATAAATATACTTTTAAAGTTTCATGAATTGTCTGTACAGAATTCTCATATGAACACAGATTGAATGACAAAGGTACAATTTTTTATATATTAAATTTTTTAATTACAGTCTAGAAGCATAATTGCATACTGAATCTGCAATTAATTTATTGTAGGAAATTATTTATAATTAGAATATATAAACATTAAAATCAAGTACGATCCAAATTTTATAAAGCTTTAATTTGTTGAACTTCTTGTTATTATTTAATATTACATGTATTATAATTTCTAATGCTTAATAAAGCATATTTGTGGCTAAATATCTGTATATGAGTTTTTATTATGGAAAATATTTTTTGTTATGTATGTGAGGTGAGGGTTCCCACGTCACCTCGGGTTGGAAATGAAGAAGATGCAGAAGTACTTCGTATTTTTAAGCATTAGTGAGTTCAAAAGAAGACGGCACAACACAAATACTAAAATAGAATGAATGAAAAGGAGGCGAGGGTGTCCTGGACATCAGAGCTAGCTAACTACATGCGAAAAACGTCCATTTTTCATCCACATCGTTTTTCGCTCATTTTTACCACCTCTGCCGGAATCACAGTTACAGTGAATGTTGATGGTTGCAGTTAATAGAGTCACCGTCGCGTCAGCTGGTGCGGGTGGATACTATATATATGTGTGTGATAATATATATATACATATATGATAGTAAGCATGGGTACGAAACTTTTTTTCCGTGAAATATATTCTTAGTACTGTATTTACTCATATGAAAAACCCCATATCATTTGAAAATGAGTCTGATTTGAATGCATGATGAAATAAACTAGTCATATTTATTGAGTTGATGGGAATAAAGGTGTTAGCTTTTAAGAATTGTTAAAAAAAAGGTATAATTAAAATACAAAACTTAACTCAGCGGCGCAACAGCCCATGAGGGCCAAAGCCTACTGCGCCCATCTCAGTATACGTGACCTACGGCGCTGAGGTGTAACAGCAGATGTTGGTGGTCGGTCTGACGCTTAACTCTCAGTGTTTAGTCCTCAAGCAAGGTTGGTACTCATTTATCGAACCACTGAAGGAATAAAAGGCTGAGTCGATCTTGCCCAGTCCGGAGATAGAGCCCCGGACCTGTGGTGTGGAACTACGTTACACTACTACTCGGTTACTGGGCTTCTATAATAAAAATACGAACAAATAATTTCCACAGCATTTTTTTAACGTATGGCAAGGTAATTTTTCCGTAATGGGGTCTGCCTTCGCAAATCATTATTTCTAGAAGCAATAAAATCCTTTTGTGACTAATTAATTGATTCAATGTAAACGTAGAAGCTCTTGGGGGTAGGGTGGGGGTAGAGGCTCATAAGCTGTATTAAATCATAATGTGTTGATGAAATATAAAAAAATGTAGTACACTTTCACCTTATAAATTTTATTATTCATTTTATTTAATTTGCTACATAGTAAAAATTGCTGAATGTATTGGGGCGCTGTCCTGAAGGAAAAGGATTCCTTCATCTTTCTACACAGGTTATAATTCCCTTAGGATAACACCCACAAGAGTATAGCTACGTAGATAAAATTTCCTAAGTGAAATTTTACAAGCTAATGATAAATAGGTATTTTATTGACTATTTCTCATTTCCCTTAATTGAGTTACTTGTTGAAGTCGATGCATAATATTTTACTTTAAACTGGTAAAAATTATAACAAATAAAATCTACAATTATTGGCAAAAATACAGCAGTTTTAATTTCTTCGGTTAATTTGAAATGTTGATAAGAGAGATTCAGTATGTATAATGCTCCCTGAAAGAGATAAAAATTAGACAGCAAAAGATCATCGTGCAACTATGTTACGTGACATTAAAGAGATATCTATACCTCAGCGCTTGTTATCCTCCACAACTAGTAGAAATTTGACGTTATTCAAATGTATTTCATTTGTAGAACACAACCCAAACTGTAGTGAATATACTATTTGGAATTTATTCCTTTCCTCAGATCTGTGGATGTATTTTTAATCTCAATTTAATTAAAAATCACAATATATTATTTAAAGAAAAATTAGAAAATATAATCCAAAACACATGAAAATAAATGCATAAAAAATAAATTAAATTCAGTCTTTTCTTCGTAAAAGAATCCAAATTTCTTAAAAATAATTTTAAGAACTATAAATAAAAGGTCTTCAAAAGATGTCTGCAAATTTTTCATGGATTATCAATTTACATCCAAATGCTTTGCCTTATTTTTCTTCAAATATTATAAATTCTCACACCATTGATGATTATTTTTACTTCTTGAAAATACATAGAAATCGTATTTTAGGATATAATCGTTACATTTTATTAAATACTAGCTGGTATACCCGTTCTTCACACGGGTGAATTGAAAAATTAAACAATACAGATTGAGGGATAAAGAAGTTTTTTAATGAGTTAATTTTACGTCAATTGCACATTAAACAAAAAAAAGCTTTTTGTATATCTCAGCTGAACAAGAAAAAAGAAAACCATGTTTGTTAAATTTTATGTATGTAGATCTAATAGCTGATAAAAAGGATTTTTTTTTATTTATAACTCCCCGTAACTCTCGTGTGGGTCGATTTTTGAAAACACCTTCTTAAGCTGATCTCTGTTCAGCAAAAGAAACACATTGTTACAAATTTTGTGTAAAGAACGTTTAAAATAGTGTAAATAATTTATATGTGAATGTGCAATACGTTAATATTACTTTTGTTGTATTTATTTTATGTTAAAATTGTAATCTGCCTCACCCTCCGCATGTTCAAGCTTTCGCAGTTCCTGACGCCTAGCGTAGACGAAACAAAATGGGAAAGTTTTGGCTTCCCACATAAAAGATATATCCTGTCGCGGGATTTTTTGCAGGTGGCAGAATTTCTCCCTACTTACTTCACAATTATCGTTATATTTTGGAGACTTCAAACAATACAGTTATAAATTATAGCCTTTGTGTTATTCTGGTGTATAAGCTATATCATTGTAAAGTTTCATTAAAATCCATTCAGTTGTTTTTGCGTGAAAGAGGAACAAACATCCAAACATACTTTCGTATTTATAATATTAATAAGGATTGGAAAGAAATTTAATTTAATGTGGAAAGATTTGCCAGTGAATATTCAAATAAACACTATTTTTATTCAATTAAAGTGAATAAATTGGAATGCCTTAAATTGTAGCCAATGTAACTATAAAATGTCAATGGATTTCTTAAATAACCTGAATATTTTTTTTTATAATTTGGTAAGCCTCAATATATATATTTTTAAGCGTAGCTAAGTAATTACATTTTTGAACTCATGTTTATGTGTTTATTGGCAAAGTATCTATACTTACATTTGATGACTTTTCATTATAAAATGAACAAACCAGTGTTCTTGAATATCTTATGAGGAAAAATCATTATTAAAAACATAAAACTACAATACCGTTTAATGTTTCTTTTTTTATACTTATGCTTTAATATAAATCATCTTAAAAACCCAATTAATGTACATCTGTTGTAATCAATGAAAATTTGGATTTAGTAACAAAAGGTTTTAATCTACTTTTCATTCGAAGGATTTTCTAGTATAGATGGTCGTATCTTGATATCAGGCATCCGAAAATGACCGACCATTTGGAAAAATCAATTAAAAAACGGAAAGCGAAAGAAACGCACTGTTTGCTGAATCTTCTTTGGTAAGCAGGGAGTTTTTTCTCACCGAGTTTCAAAATTATTTACAAGTTCACCAACAGGTGTCGCATCTGACTGAGAAAAACTTTAAAACAATGATTTCAGAACAGGTAGCACTTACTGCTACAACATGGTACAGTCTGAGAACAAAATTTGTAAATCCCCATGTAAACATTTCAGTTAACGTCAGAGATGCTTGTCAAACCGAGAACCAAATATTTTCAATATCGATATTACAGGCTTCCAAATTCAGCAACATTGCGCTCACCAACGTCTCGCGTCTATTAATGGCATCACCGTCAGGGGTTTTTCGAGATTTGCTTACTGACTTAATCGAAATAACAGAGCTCACCCAAAGAGTTTCAAGCTGCAAATCGACCCTCCGAGAAGATCATTCATTTATAAATTAAAAACGAAATATATATACAAAAAGTTGCCGAATGAGAGACCCTCCCCAAAACTCTTGAGAATAAGGGGAAGAATATTAAATACAATAAAAGTGCTTTACAAAAGTGGCCCCTCACCGGATGACGAGATGTGATTTATAATAAAATTAGAAATGCATAAATACTCCACACATACACTCATAGAGATGCTGTCTCCCTAATAAGACAAGAAAATCCTTGGCAAAGAAAAAGATACACAGAGATACCACTCCTAAAAGAGAATGCAAAAACAGGGAGGGGAGGAATGCAAGAGAAAAGAGAGCGAAGTCAAGCGAACCAGTCAAGTGACGAGTACGACACCTGAGTTGGCACACCTCTCTTAACTACTTCACCAACGGGAGAACGTTTGAACTCTCGACAGATTTAACGTGCCCTATATACACGGCGGGTCTTTAGTGGTACTGGGCTCGAACTCGCGACGTGGCTGTCACGATCCGATACTTTGACCACTAGGCTACCGCGAACACCATAAATTTGGAATAACATACTAATTGTTGGTTTCATATGAAAATTCAAGTGTAATATATCAAAATACCTCTTCACTTGATTTATAAGATGAAAGTGTTGGCTCTTGCATAATTACTCATTAAAACCTTCTGACATTAGATTCTGACTCCGTAAAATAAGACATCTTTTTAGATAGAACAATATTAAAATGAAATGAAATAATTATCAGGAAATCTATGTTTAAAACAAATTTTCTCAGTTTCACTTTCATAACACTTTAATCATTTATAATTTGATTTTATAAATCCCCATCACCAATTCTATCATGAGTTTAATACGAGGTATTAATAAAAATGTAAAAAAAGAGCGACTTTAAAAAGAAATTCAGTTTTAAAAAAAACTATTAAATGAAAACAAGTAATATAAAAAAAATAACAATGTCAATTCCTACAAAAATGTACTGGCGCCATCTGTTGTAGATAACTGTAACTACGAGGGAAATAATGTGGAATGAATTTAAAATTAAAAAATAAAATTTAATTAATGAATTAATATTTGAAAAAACTATGTTAATATCAAGTGTCATCCACTATAAGTTTAAAAAAAATTATTTGAACTTGATTGGATGAATAGAAAGTATTTTATTGACTATTGAAAATTTGAACAAGATAAATAAATATATAGAAAGAGTGAGCTAAAGTAGGAATTGAAAAAGGTAATGTTTTATTATTTTTAACTAAATACATTTCTTTCCAAAAACATTTTATCTTGAGCAATTAAATCATTAAATTGGAAACGATGACACAATTCCCCAGCTTCACTCAGATATTTATTATGCGATTGTTTATTTGTACTGTAAGTCCCCATCCTTTAATTTTTATTTCAAACCACTCATCCTGCACTGTATGTTGCACCTAATTGACTTTGGAACGGGTCCATCCGCGATTCTACTTATAATCCTCTTGGGTAAAATTAATCTTTGAACTATGATTTCAGTGGAAAAACTCTCTTTGTGAAGAAGACGGGATTTATGCAAATTAGAACTTCTACTTAAGTGTTTCTTGTAGAATAGGCAGAGAATGGTTGAAAGTGGATATAGAAACGTGAATAAGATAACGACCGGATGTCGTATAGTTAATCAAATTGGAAGACATACAAATATAATCCAAGTAGTGGTCATGAGTGCTCCAATATTAAATAAGTGTACTTATTGCTAATGTATTTAAATTAATCAAGCCTGACTGTGCCTCGGATTTAATGTTTTAAGTGCATTCTCCCCTTAAGTTGTCTAGTGTTATTAATTGAAGAAATAGATAATAACAGTGTATTAGAATTACTATGGTTCATCTTTATTCGACCCGTCTACCTCCCCCTCCCCAAACCAGTGTTCACCTAGACGTTACAACTTCTTCAGAAACTGTTTATACTCGCAAGCGCAAGAGTAAAACTCTACATAAAAAGTTGGACTTTAGAAGAATTTTTATTAAAAGAAAAGAAAAATGACAGCTAAAAACTTCTTTAAACGAGAAAACGTAAAATCAGATAATTGGTTTGATACCAAAAAAATACAGCAGCATGTATATAATTGCACTAATTATTTAAACACATAAAAATATTTCAAACAATTATATTCACACTTTTTTCACACTTTTCGAACTAATTAACTGTAATTCAAAATTCCAGAATTTTTTTTTCGCCACAGACACAGAATTTTTTTTTCCTTTTGTTAATTAAAATAAATTATTCGTACAAATTTATAACAATCGAAAACATATCCATATCTATTGTTTGAATTAAATAATTATAATTTCCACATCACATCAGGTTTATTTTCAATCAATCAATGGGGAATCAATGGGGTTATCAATGGGGAATTATCATAAATATTAAATGCATGTTGCAAGTACAACATTTCTCCATTTGCTCTGCTTTTTGAATAGATTGGAAAAGAGAGTATTTATGACATTGTGTGTGTAGTCATTCGTCAAATGAAATAAAAACATGGGGAAATGCAATAAATGCACAATTTATTTAAAATTGTCGGTATTTATGAGGTCAACTTAAGGCATTTGACGAAGAAATTGTTTATGTATTAATTCTTAAAACGGGCTTCTCACTTGTTTACTACACTTTATTATTGTTATGAAGTACATTAGCATTTGTTCCCTTGGCTTGCTTTGAAATTTAACAGAAATATGCCAAACTGTTACTTTTAAGCAACGTATTAAGCAACGCATATTAGCTGATCATACGTAAGTCTCTTGTAATAAGTTATAATATTGCTTCTCAGAATACATGAGTCAATACTTCCAATTGAGGAGCTGCAAATTACTGTGTGTAACACAAAAAAACCAGGTGGTTACAATTAAAGTTACACTATTCAGAGGCCTGTAGAACCCGTTCTGTTTATCGGATTTTAATGAAACTTGGAATATATGCTATATGGACCATGGGGAAAAAGATTCTGCAATAAAAAAAATAGTTCACATTTTGACCACCAGGATGAAATGTGGTGCCCAAATGATATGTTAGAATCGTTAAAATTTATTCAATTACAGAATATGCTCAATATGTGCTCCATTGACATCAATTACATGTTGAATAACATTACAGCATTTTCAATGGTAGCGCGAAGCAACTCACGAGGGATTTCAGCCACATGGCGTATAATCCTAGCTTTCAAATCAGGTAAAGTCCTAATTCCTCCGCTATAAGCATGATCTTTAAGAAATCTCCACAACCAGAAATCACAGAGATTTAAGTCGGGTGAACGAGAAGGCCATGCATCCAGAAAATACCTGGATATTACACGATTATCACCAAAGTTAGCGCTAAGCAGTGCTTTGACTTGACGCCCAATGGGTGGACTTGCTCCATCTTGCATAAGGAGAGTGGTTTGCAAACATTGTCGTTTCTGTGAAGCAGGAATGACCTGTTGCTGAAGAAGTTCACTGTACCGTGAACTCACGACAGGGCATTTTTTAGGACCTTGTGGAGTGAGAGTTTCAAAGAAAAAAGGTCTTAGGACAAACTCAGCAGTAAATCCACACCAAGCAGCCACGTAATCAGAATGGAGAGGTTGTTGGCGCAGGATATTTGGGAGGTGAAGTACCCCATATGCGGTAATTTTGGGTATTCACAGCTCCATATAAATAAAGGTGTATCTCACCTGACCATAGAATTTTCTTAGGCCACTCATCATCGACTTCCATACTCGCCAAAAATTGGCAAGCAAATTCAAGATGTGTTTTCTAATCTTGAGTTTTCAGCGTTTGCATCTCGTGGATCTTAAACGGATACCATTTCAAAATGTATCGTAGAATTTTTCGTACTGTCGACCACGGAATCTCCAACTCACGCGACACTGATCGATTTCTTGCTGAAGAATAGATGAAACGGTAGGTCCTTTCAACCATACATACTTCTTCCACAGTTTCAGTCCCAACCGGTTTCCGTCCTCTTCCGGGCAGCACACCCAAATTCCTAATTTCTTCATTTTTATAATCATCTTCCAAAAAACCAATCCTCGATATGGGGCCTTTTCGCAGATCCTTGAAACGACGATATTCAAACAGAGCAGCTGAGTGGTTGCTGCCGTTCTGATAAAACAGTTTTACCTGTAAAGCTCGATATTTTTTTTTGTTGTTAAGGCATAACTAACGATGAAAAACGCACGCTAAATGATTCTATGGCTATGACTGCGAGTTTATATAGAGGTTTTACGGATTTGCAGAAGCAATATAAAAGCCACCTGGTGGTCAAAATTCGTACTATTTTTATCGCAGAAACCTTTTCTCCATTTTCCGTATAGTGTATATTTCAAGTTTCATAAAAATCCGACAACCAGAACAGGTCGTACAGAACTCTGATTAATGTAACTTTAATTATAAACACCTGGTACAACTGGAAAGTTTAGTTGTCAAAAGTTCGTCACAGCACTCCGTTTCTGTAAAAACACTGTTGTTAAAATAGTTTTTTTCTTAGTTTCTCTTTCTTTATTGCTACACTAGCAATTTAAATCTGTCTTTGAAGGAATGGAGAGTGAATATGAGGATCTATCTTCCCTTATACAGCTATGTTCGTTGGCTTAGTTCAGTGCTTCTCAAAGTTTCAATATTCGCGACCCAATATTCAATCATAATTTTCATCACGCCCCCCTCATACAATAATAATGTATTGAATTCAATAATACTATACTTTCATGCTAAAACTACCATCCGAATTCAACCTCTGAAGTGTCACCGGTGTATATAAATGTCTCGCTCAGCCAAAGCGTTAATTTTCCCAGACGTATATATATGCATTTCCGAAGTACGATCTTTTTCGTGCACCGCTATCCATAAAATTGTTCCGAAAGCTTTGGAATGCAATAAAAGGACCTGACAATGCAAAAGGAATGACGATGTTTGCGAAGGATTTACTTGTTTCAGATTATATTTGCCTCTTTATTCATCCCTCCCCTTCCCCTCCAATACATCACATATGCACAACTGCGTGGAAAACGGTTGGCGTTGGAAAGTGAATCGCAAACCTTTTTTAATATGCAGTTAATGAAATTATTTATAAACCGTACAAATTATCAAGATAAGAGTAATTTTTTTTTATCATTTTATATAAGACAATCTCATGGGTCACTGGTAATTATTAAACTTGTTCTTAACTTAGTATTGTTACGTAGATCCGAGGGTTCGAGGATTTTATGCAAAAAACAGTCACAAAGAAAATAAACAGTTCTTTAAGAGCGATGCGAATTTATTAACAAAAATCCAATCCTTTAAATACAGGATTCAGCAGCAATATTCACAGAGCAAATCTCCGAAGGTTTTCACACCCTCAACAGCAATCAAACACAATAACCAGTGTTTAAAAATACACGTATGTAAAGGATTATTCACAAGCACAGCCAAACTAATCGCTAGTCAAAACAATCCTCACTACTCGCTGGTTTAATCCAGACTACCCGCCGTCCCGGCGAGCATCTCATTTATAGGGGCGACAGAAACTTCCAGAAATATAGCCGCTCGTGACATTAGTGGAGAGATCCACTGCTTTCTAGAAGATTCCAGAGGGTTCCGAACTCGCCAACATGGTTGCCAATGACCCCAAAATGGTCGCAAAAGTCGCCAAAATGGTCACAAAAGTCGCCAAATTGGCCGCAAAAAATGATGCCAACTTGGCTCTACCACCAAGATTTCGCCAAGTTCTCATTGGATTGCCATTATAACGTAAGGGGCGGCATTGCTTGTGAATGGTACAATTTAAACATGAAATAAACATAACATAGAGTAATATAAATGCATTAAACACTCAAATACAAATTATTTACACTATTTACACACAATTCGTAACAGTATTATTAAGTTGGTTATAAAATACATTGTGCAGTACAGATACATTTATAAGTGTAATGTATCAGTGTAAATGTGTATTTTATTTTTTATTATGTCAGAAATTATTTTGCAGGTTTATTTTCAGTAAATTAATAATTTTTTTAAATAATCTTTTGCTTACTACTTTTCCATATGCTCGCGTTCCCCCTCGTTGTCACGCCCCCCAAGGGAGGCACGCCCCACAGTTTGAGAAACGCTGGCTTAGTAGAAGTAATATTTTGTGAATAAGTTAGTGTTGTGCATGGATCATTTTAAAGTTTTCCTTAATGAGAATGAACAATATTTCCCCGATTATGCAAAATGATTTTTCTGACTGATATAAGGAACTAAACATATAGTACTGCAAAGAAAGGGACAAACACTACTTGAATTTTTTGAGTATTGGAAAGGTTTTACTACAAAGTTAAATATATTTTCCCATAATATTAGTACTACAACCTACAATTACTTCCCAAAAAATAAACGTTTCCAAATGCATCGACCGTAGATAAAGATAAACTTTAAACCCAATATAAAGAACTTCAGGAGGAATTTTCACAAAGCTGAAAAGTTTTTGAAGCTTGTATACCTACACTGGTGTGCAAAACTTGAGCAACAAAGTAAATGTTAAGCAGTTAGCCATGAAATTGCAGAAAAGGAGTTATTGTGATCAGTACAATGAACATGCAATTCAGTAGAAAGGTGATACGTATGAAAATGTCAGGAACAAAACGTCATGAGAGAAGTGAGTGCACGCAAAGAGTTTTTTTTCATGAAGTATAGCTAGATGAAATCCCCTGGATCACTGCCTCCCAAACTTTTTAATACCGTGGACCGGTCAATGTTTGATAAAATTACCGTGGCTAGCTGGGGTGGGGACACGTTAAATCAGCGTTTCTCAAACTGTGGGGAACACCCCCCTGGGGGCGTGATAACCTTACAAGGGGAGCTCGAGCATGTCGAAAATTAAAGGTTTAAAAAAATTAATTTACTGGAATGAAGTATAAAAAAATACTTTCTGACATAATAAAAAAAATACACATTTACAGTGATATAATTTATATGTATCTCTCTCTCTCTCTCTCTCTCTCATCTGGCGATATATTTATCAAACATAACAGCTTTCACTTTGATACATTCATTAGCTATCTGATCCTATAACTAAATAAAAAACAAATTATTTTTCTTTTTTTTTGGTTTACTGTAATCCCTCGATGAGAGATTTTTTTTATTAAGTTTTCTTTTTAAAAAAAAACCTAAAATACTATTTCAGAGAAAATACAAATCATCTGTGTTTTGTGACGTCTCTCGCGTTCTTCTTCTAACATAACTCCTAAGTTCTTTGACGGCCACGATTAATGGCAAAACTTTTCCAACCCAATACCAAGAAGAGAAACAGGATGAAAATGCAAATGAGATATACTTTAAAAGAATAGAGGGTTTGGTGAGAAGGGACGGCAAGCCTAGAGATAACTTAGTGTGGAATTGTTCAGAACAAGTGTTAGACGACCTACAACCCAGGAAGAAGGATACGCTCATCGTCATTAATAATATTAATAATAAGAAGGATTAATAAGGCCTGAGTATTCTTGCCTACAAATAGCATAATAGGAGTGTCTTAAACCAAAGAAGGAGGGTGACTCTATAAAAGGTAATATTTTGTATAGGAAGTTAGATTAGGCAGTTAATTAAATATAAATTAAGATAAGTGATCTAGTCGTGCGATCTGACTTGAATATTCAGTTTAATTGGTGGCTTATTCTCACTTAAAGAAAGTTGTTATTTAGAATTAAGTAATTTAAGTTATTCTTAATAAAAGTTGTGTTAAGAATCACAAAATGTCTCATCTTTTAGATAATCCCACACCTCTAGCTTACGCGGATCCCACTAGACATAACTATCGCAGGATGGCTATGTCTCAGTTTGACCTTCGAACTTACTGGTATGGTTAGTTTAGTTTAATCCTTTTTTCATGTCTTTATTTTTCATTCAGGAAAGTTGTAAATAATGCGCTTTTTTCCCATACGAAAGAGTTATATGACATTCGTTAAAGCACAGAAAGCACTTTGAAGGATTATTTGGCCAAGATTTATTTTTGTGAGTATTCTGAAACATTTTAAGCATGATGAAAAACATTTTACACAATTCCTTTTTAGAACTAACATTCATATTTTTACATTGAATGCACATTTAACCTTGGAGTGGTCGCACGAGGTGCAGAGTCAAAGGACAGAAAAACTACAAAATTCTGAACAAAATATGACAGTTTTGCCTGCAAATATCATTCCTGTAATGTTAGTAAAAAGTGTCTGTTATTTGTGTCCTTTATTAAGGTCGCGTTCCTTAGAAACATTTTAGTTCGGTTCTATTGGAATTTTTCTCAAATTATCAAAGAAAAAATGAAAAAAAAGGTAGAAAGTAGGTAAGTATATACTTTCTCTTAGTTAAATTGTTCACCGGAATTGAGATTTTTATCTTGTACAATAAAAATAATTGTAAAAAAAAAGCTTTGGGTGACTCCGTCACCCCACGCGACTATTAACATTAGGATCGAGTGCGCGTCTGCCCCCGGGTTAAAACATTTTGCAGTCTTCTCGTTTTAAATATTAAAAATAACACAATTATTCCTTATCGGAATTTTACATTCTTTTTTCATTATTAAACATTAATAATAAATGCTAATTCTATGACGATTACAATTACACACACACACACACACAGTTCGTTTAAATCTATATATAATATGAACATTCATTTAAAAAAAAAAATTAAATATTTTACATTTTTGTATTCATTGCTGTGCTCTTGGTTTTAGTCTCCATACAATTCAGTTAGTGCCGACTGGGTGGCGTAGTTGGTTTGTCTCTTACCATCTGCACCTAAGGTTGTGGGTTCGACCCCGGCCCATGTCGGTAGGTTTTCATGATGCCGAAAATCGACAGCGGCCATGTCGTATGGTTATGCGGCATGTAAAAAATCCCTTGAAGTGCCCGTTTGGCTTGGCTGCCAAAATCCTTAAAAAAATTCTTAAGTTCAATTTCGCATCGTCAGAGCTCAGGGGCCTCCCTCTGAGGAGGAAACTGGGCGTCAAATATACTTGCGGCAATTGGTGTCGCCTATTATATGGTACCGCACTAAAAAGTGATACCAGCTCATGGGGAATGAGCTAAGTCTGTAAAGGTAAAAAATACCAAAATTTGCAATTACACGTTTTGCGCAGACGTCGGATAGGTTGCCCAGACTCACGCAGACGTTCGCGAGAATGCTAATTGTGACGGATATGATAGAGAGCAACATAGACTAGACTATATTTCTAATGACATTTTAAACTTTTAGAAATGGATGATGGAAGAAAAAGTATATAATTAACTTAAAATAAATATTACTTAAAAGTAACAAATACAAAATTTAATACTTATGTTGTGAATTTGTACGGTTTATATAATTAAGATCGTTTGGTAGCTTTAGCGCCAAAGCGAATTATTATTGTATAAGGGGTTGCGATAAAAATTACGATTGAAAAATGGGTCGCCAATAGTGAAAGTTTGAGAAGCACTGCGTTAAATGATTATACACTGAAGAGCCAAAACAACTGGTACACCTGCATAATATTGTGTAAGGCCCCAACGAGCACGCAGAAGTGCCACAACATGACGTGGCATGTATTCGATTAATGTCTGAAGTAGTGCTGGAAGTAATTGACATGATGAATCCTGCAGAGCTGTTCATAAATCAGCAGGAGCAAGTGGGGTAGGAGATCTCTTCTGAACAGCACGTTGCAAGGCATCTCAGATATGTTCAATAATGTTCATGTCTGGGGAATTAGATAGCCAGCGGAAGTGCCTAAATTCAGAAAAGTGCTTCTGGAGCCAATATGTAGCAATTCTGGACGTGTGGGGATTTCGCATTGTCCTGCTGAAATTCCTCAAGTCCGTCAGAATGCACAACGGACATGAATGAGTGCAGGTGATCAGACAGGATGCTTACGTACCTATCATCTGTCAGAGTCGTATCTAGACGTATCAGGGGTGCCATATCACGCCAACTGCACATGTCCCATACCATTACAGAGCCTCCGTCAGCTTGAACCCTGTTGACATGTAGGGTCCATGGATTCATGAGGCTGTCTCCATACCCGTGCATGCCCATCATTTCGATTCAATTGGAAACCAGACTCGTCAGACCTGGCAACGTGTTTCCAGTCATCAACAGTCCAATGTCGGTGTTGACGGGCCCAGGCGAGGCGTAAAGCTTTGTGCTGTGCAGTCAACAAGGGTACACGAGTGAGCCTTCGGCTCCGAAAGCCCATATCAATGATGTTTCGCTGAATGGTTTGAACGATGACACTTGTTGATGGCCTTGCATTAAAAACTGAAGCAATTTGAGGAAGGGTAGCCCGTCTGTCACGCTTAATGATTCTCGTTAGCGTCGTTGGTCTCGTTCTTGGATGTTCTTTTTCCGGCCACTGCGATGTCGTAGATTTGATGTCTTACCGGATTCCCGATATTCATGGTACACTCGTGAAATGGTCACGTACGTGAAAATCGGAATTTCATCGCTACCTCGGATATGCTAAGTCCCATTTCTCTTGCGCCGACTATAACAACACGTTCAAACTCACTTAAATCTTGATAAACTGCCATTGTACACACAATAGCACCAGTAGAATATCTAATAACTGTGCCAGACACTCGTCTTATATAGGATTTGCCGACCACAGTGCCGTACTCTGATTGGTTCCATATCTCTTTATTGACATACACATGCCTGTACCAGTTTTTTTTGGGGGGGGAGGGCTCTTCAGTGTATTTTAGATTGTTTTGATTTAATAATTTTAATTAAATTGTGTGTATTTAAATATTCCTTCTAAATAAAATAAGTTTACACCAAAATATAAATATAAAGTGATTTTTCCATCGAATGTCGCACATACCCGAAAGAAATACACCGCAGTAAATAAAATGGAAAAAAATCAATGTTCATTGTGTGGCCCATACTATTTGATCCATGGATAAGTACCATTCCTCTGACCACGGATAGGGGACCATTGACCTGGATGACTAAACACGTGGACGAATATTCGGAAAGCTCGAGAAAAGACGTAGTTTGACCAATGTAGCGAAATCATTTCGCGCGTTTGGAAAGCCTTCCAAACCATAGGTACAACTGTTAAAAAGTCTGGTGCTGACCACTAAAGGAAAAAAACTGCAGTCGATGACTGATATATCCTCCTGTAGGTTTAAAGATACCGATACCAGTCAGCAAGCACCATTGTCCAGCAACTGTGTACAGCAGTGCTTCTCAAACTTTCAATATTGGTGACCCACTTTTCAATCATTATTTTTCTCGCTCCCCCCTCTTATACAATAATAATGTATTGAATGCAATAGTAATGCATTTTGTCGCTAAAGCTACAATACTATCTTAATTATAAATTTTGAAAATTAATACGATAAGCATATTAAATTTTTTATATGTTACTTTTAAGTAATATGTATATTTTAAGTAAATGAATTTTAAGTAATAGGATATTTACTGTACTATTTTTCTTTCTCTAATTTTTAAATTGGAACAGATTGCAAAATGTGGTGGCTGCTTTGAAGACAAAATATAGATCTCAGCTAAATATAGAAAAAGAACTCAGAGTGTCAATTTCTAATTGTAAACCTTCCTTTGAAAAACTTTTCTCTGCAGACAAGTCCATGGCAGTCGCTAATACTTATTAAACTTGCTCTTAACTTAGTGTTAATAGTTATAGAATACCTTGCGCAGGACTGATATATTAAAAGTATACTGGTTGAAGTACCCGCTCTTCGTACTTCATTTTTAAAAAAATAAAGCATTATTCTTGATATAATAGCGAAATTGTAAGGATAGTAAAACCAAGAGCGCGATAATTTTTCAAAAAATTAAGATGATTTTTTTAAAAAATGAATGCTCGTATTATAATTAGTTTTAAGCGAACTGTAATTTTTAGCATCACAGAATTAGCATTTAGAATTTATGTTAAATAATGAAAAATAATATAAAATTCCGATAAAGAATAATTGTGTTATTTTAAATATTTAAAGCTAGAAAACTTCAAAATCATCCCGGAAACCCGGAACAGGCGCGCACTCGATGCTAACGTTAATGGTCGCGCGGGGTGACTAAGTCACCCCAATCCTGTTTTTATAATTATTTTTATTGTACACGATAAAAATCATAATTCCATTGAGTAATTTAATTAAGAGAAAGTATACTTACCTTGTAACTTTACCTACTTTTTCTTTGATAATTTGAGAAAAAAAATCCAATAAAACTGAACTAAAATTTTTCAAATGTGAGTGACCTTAATAAAGGACACAAATCACAAACACTTTTCACTCACATTACAGGAATATTATCTGCAGGCAAAACTGTCACATTTTGTTCAAGTTATTGTAGTTTTACTGTTCTTTGATGATCGACAAATAGCATGTTGAACTTTTGCTTGCTTGTGTGTCTTTCTTTTCTGGTGCATCTAACATCTTTATATTTTAGTAGTTGGAGTTCTTTAGGTAGCATTTTAAAATTTTCCTTTCATTTCATGTTATCATCGCTTTTCTCAAATTTACTTTCGCTATCATGATTAGTATGTATTATTTCAGCAGGTTCTTCCCTTACTTGATCAGTTTCAACTTCCTTCGATAGAGTTTACAGATTCCCATTTCTTTTTTTAAAAAATTGTGCTCATTTGCATTTATAACCCATAATAAGTCGTACAACAAGGTAAATCAAAATCACCAACTTGTTCATAAGGGGAAAATGTAGCATGGTCATAGAAATTATTTTGGATAAAAAGTGATCGCTTCGGCAAAGCCAAAACAAGTACCTTAATGTTTTGTAAAAAAACGTTTGCCACTCCCAAAAAATAGGGAAATATGCGACAAATATATTTTAGTTCTCATAAAGACAATTATACAGAAGGATAGTATCATGGCCATTGGTAACAAATGAACAGTTTGCCAGAATTAACGATTTCTTGAGCTCTGTGCCCCGCGCGACCGCTCCCGTATTTAAAGTGTATTTAAAATAATAACATGGATGTGTTAGTTCTAAATAAATAAATTCTAAAAAATTTGTGTAAAATGTTTTTCATTATGCTTTATATGTTTGAGAATACCCATAAAAATAAATCTTGGCTAAATAATCCTTCAAAGTGATCTCTGTGATTTTCCACATATCATAAAACTCTTTTACACCGAAGAAAGCCCAACGTTATTTAAAACTTCCCTAAATGGAAAACAAACACATAAGAGAGGGAACGGAATTAACTGTATCAAAAGTTCGAAGGTCAAAGTAGATGATCAGCAAATATATTATGCCGCCTACAACTAATGTATAGTATTTCAATAAAAATAATTGTGATGAATTTTTAAGCTTCCTAAAATTTTTTGATTCTGGGTCTGAGTTTTGTTTTTTCTGTAAAAGGGAGCAGGTTTAGGTTGTATTTTAGGTTGTTTTTCTAAAGAAAACATAATAAAAAAATCTCTCATAATAGGATTACAGCAAATCAAACAAAATATTTTTTTTATTTGGTTATAGGAGATAGAATGAAGTTAATGAAGATAAATGATAGAAAGGTAGGTAATGAAGTATTGAAGAAGCTTTTATTTTTGATGACGTAATATCTCCAGATGATATATATAAATTATATCAGTGTAAATGTGTATTTTTTATTATGTCAGAAAGTATTTTGTTTTACTTCAATCCAGAGTAAACTGATTTTTTTAAATCTTTTATTTTCAATATGCTCGCACTCCCCAGAGAGGGCGCGCCCCACAGTTTGAGAAACGCTGGTGTACAGCAACAGTGAAACTTGTCGTGGTTTACTATAACCAGATGCTTTCACAAAGATGGCTTATTCACCCACCGTCCTTAATGTTGCATCCCTTTGAAAGTTGGACATCGGTGGCATATATTGTCTAGAGTTGTGTAAGGAGCACAAAAATCATCAATGGAACCGTGTCCTCTTTGCGGATGAGAGTCACTTCAGTGCCATAAGCGATTCTCAAACTTAGTTCATTTGGAGAGAGGTCGAGACACGGTTTCATTCCCGTAACATAACGGAAAAGAGACAGTTACGGTGGTCTTGTAGTTGTCGTCTCGGGAAGCAGTATGCTGAACGGTCAGACTCATCTCCACGTTTTCGACCGAGGTTCCGCAACTAGAGATCGTTATAGTAATGAGGTGATCCTTTCCCATGTTCCTCTATTCCGAGGTGCTATTGAACCAAAATGCGTTTGTATGGATGACAATGTATTGCCACACCAAACTGCTAATGTTCAGCCGTTTCTGGAAAGTGAAGATATCACACGAATAACTTGGCCAGCGTTTTCCCTGATTTAAATCCCATAGAAAATTTGTGGGATGCTTTTGGGACGCCTTGAGGCATGATTACATCATCTAGGGTGCACCCAAGAACCGAAACAGATGATGATTGAACAATTTGCACCCTTACCTCAAGAACTGTTGGACAATCTGGTGCGGACTATGGAGAGACGGTGCGAACCATTGTAGTACGGGGAAAGCATGTCCCATACTAAGAAACATCTGCTTGTTGATCTTCCTCTTGGGCAGACGATCATGTGTAACAATACTGAGTTCAATAAAGCCTTCTTTTTTCTTTATTCTACATACATTGTTGTGTGACCACGCTTTCGTCATCATTTAAGTAAAAAAATGCTATCACTCATTTTTAAATTTTATGTCTCTCAGATGATTTCTCTAGGAGTTACAGCAAATAAGTCCTGTTGATTAAGTTTTGTACACCTGTGTATATTTGCATTTTTAAGGTATCCGACTACATTCGGAACCGTGATTTTGCAAAAGCGTGTAAATGGATAATATTTATGATATATAGTGTCACTTAGATTAGAATACATGTATAAAATTGTTTTAAAGACATTATGACAAAAAGAAATTATTTAAATACAATATTTTGGCAAAAAATTAACTTAGAATAACTTTTTTTCCAAATGTACTCCTTTTATAAAAAATGCTTCTATTGTATTAATATTTTACCTGTATTCGGCTCAGACCTCTGTACAGAGGCTCAACTAGAATTTTTGAAGTGCATAACTCGGAAGTCGGTTTATCCATGTTTTACGAAAACAGAAGGGAGGAATTTTAAAAAATACGCCGATAATTATTTCAAATGGTTGTAACTCTGAAAATAATGTGAATTTTTCAAAAATCATAGTTGAGCCTCTGTACAGAGATCTGAGTTATATACAGAAAAAAAATATTAATACAATAGAAGCATTTTTTACAAAAGGAGAACATTTGGAAAAAAGGTTATTCTAAGCTAATTTTTTGCCAAAATAGTGTATTTAAATATTTTTTTTTGTCCTAAAGTCCTTAAAACAATTTTATACATGTATTCTAATCTGAGTGATACTAAATATCATGAAAATTATACATTTATGCGCTTTTTTAAAATCATGGTTCCGAACGTAGTCGGATACCTTAATAAAGGCGGATTTAACAGAATCATCAATAATCCCTCTGGATTTCTAAACTTTTGAATGGATGAAGGTTGATAATTTTGGAAAGAAATTTACTGAATAAACATTTTTAGAATTATAAAAGGCAAAATTTTTGGATTTAAGAAAAAATGCTGGAATGTAACTAAAGTTAAAATCGAGAGCTTTTTTAAATTGCTTGATGTCATTGCCGGAGACATTTAATTGTTTGGAGAAAATTGCATGTACTCAGGTTCTACATATCTATTTGAAAAAAGTTTTTTTTCCATATGTAAAGCATTTTGGGTCCACAAAGATGTTCAACAGCTGAACATTAAGAATTATGTGTCGAATTGATAGGTACAACTTATACTTCTGATGTTGCGATATTAAGTACAGTGGTCACAAACAAGGTTCCCGTTTAAAAATTTTCATTATTTATTTAACTATATTGAAAGAAATTCATATTTTATGTTTATTTCTTATTTTATCAGATAAGTTTAAAAGATACATAAAATATGAACAATTTTAATGGTTTGCTTTGGATGGGAAATAATAGTTAAATTTCTTATGATGTATATTTTTATGTTAATTTTTATGTTAACAAACATCTCTAAATGATATCGCATAATTAGTTTAAAATAAAACTCTGAATATGTATTCTTGATTACCTATTCCCTAACTCTATACTTACTGCAAGGAGAATTGAATCATTTAAAATATTTTCTAATGTGTAGCATTCTGAATCATATCTGAAGATTGGCTTGGAACATTATAACTATATGGTTGCTGATCCTTGATGTTAAGCATCAGATTTCTGAAAAGATACGTGATAATTTTTTTTTTCAATTCGGCTTGATGAGAGTCAATAGATAGCAATAAAGATGCTAGTATCATTGTTTATGCTCGATTTTGTGATAGTGTGCTAGCATTAAAGGAAAAACGTTTTTACAAACAAATAGAAATCAAAAAAGTAATTATTTGTTGCAGGAAAGGAATACATTGATAGAATTTCCAAAACATATAGATGTGATTTTATAGAACATATTTAAGCATAGGTATTAATACAATCAGTATTATGGGATTAAACTTAACAATTTTTATGTTTAATTTTAGTATACGAAAAGTAAAAAAAAATATGTATTTTTAATTTATGTATCATATTGAAAGATACAGAATGAATTCTCTTTATTTCATGTCTCATTGTATCTAATCCGAATTTATTATAAAAAGTGAAAGCAGTTACATATAGTTTACAGTTAAAGCATATTTTACACAGCCTTCACATTCACAGCATTGAAAATAAATTTTAAAAATACATTTGAAACACACTCAAAAGGTACTTTCGAGAATCAAATGTGTTTTTATGCTAAAAATTGCAAATAATTGATTTATTGACAAATACAAAAATAATGAATAAAGAAATAAGAAATAAAAACGAAAAAGAGTTACCTTAAGATATTTATTTTAAACATAATAAATCATTTTCAAAAATTATAAGTCTATGGTCTCTAATTTTACCACAGCGTTTCATTTATTGATTTTAACAATGATATTCATGACAGCAACGACATTTTATCAACGCATTAATCTTTATATTAAATGACTTTGAATTGCTAACTAATATATAAATATGGAAATTTAGCTCATTTTGTAATCTTTGCATCATAATCAATTCATTATTATTCAAATTTTTTTAAAAAATACAAAATAAGGAAGAAAAACGTAAAACAAATATATGTAATCTACCTTGATAGGGTTTATAGGGTTCATGTAGTCTAAGAACTAGTAAGCAATTATTATTTTTTTAATATCCATATTATCTTTCAATATAAAGCGTTTTGCTTTTGCTTCGTAAAATAAAGTGGAGATTGTGTGTGTGTTATGCTGGAACAGCACCTGTGTACCATGAAGAGGTAATTGTGATACGAAGTAGCTCATGAAATCTTAAGAAATAATTATTTTACAAAAAGTCAATTATTTTAAGTTGCAGAAGTAAATTGTGTTTTCAGACGATTAATTAGGTATAGTATTGAAACAAAAGACAGAAATTATTAAAAATTTCTGAAAATAAGAATTACTTCTAACTTTTAAAAGGGACTCCAAGCATAAAATACTATTTCAAGTCTTATTACATGAAATAACGTTTACCACTAGAGTATTTTCAGCTTAATTTGGAATATCCAATATTGCGTATATACGTGGAGGAAAGTTTGTACCTTTACCTAACATATCACAGGTATTTTTGATGATGTGATGCAACAAATATATTCTTACGTACGTCAGATATGTAGGCCTTTTTAAAGAAAAGTTTAAAAATAATCTAATTAGATATCGTTTTAAGTTTTAATTTCTTACTTCTAATCAAACTAATTACTTATCTTGAAACAAACAGGAGCATGGTAGGGTCATCAAAATTGAAGGAATAATTCAAACCAATGAATTATATATAAATATATTGTCATGAAGATTGAAGTAAACACATGGTTATAGGCTTAACAGGTATTAATTAGAACAGAACAGATAACTGCCCTTAACTGGTGGGACTCAGCCTTTATATACTTAGAAGAATATTCGAGAAATAAAGTTCGAATAGTAAAGAAAGTTCTAGAATCAACCAGATTCCAGAGAAATAATAAATAATATTTTTAAACTAAAACTCCAATCTTTGGATGAAACGCACTGGCTAGGAGTCAAACCAGCGATCAACGAACGAGCACAACGGTGAAAGCAATTCCTTCTTTATACGGCATTGCTCCTCTTAAGAAATTGATATCATTTCGATGTCGTTCAGGTTTTTATTCTGGAACGTGTCGTTGGTCCTTTGTAATTGTCACTTGTATTTGTTTTTTGTTTGTTTGTTTTTTCGGAAGGACGCGATATCCTGGCTTTGAATGTCTTCTGTTTCAATTTGCATAGTCGGATCATGGTATGGTTTCAAACGCAATACATGGACAGCACCTTTCGGTTTTCTTCTTCAGGAGACAGAATCAAATCTTGCACCTCATGATAGTTGACGTAACACCTGATACGGTCCAAAATATCTTCTTAAGAACTTTTCTGAAATACCGACTTTTCATACTGGAGTATAGTCCCATGCAAGATCTCCAGGATCATAAGATACCATTCGATGTGTTTAGAGTAGTAACGTCGATGGTCTTTACCTTTGCGACATAGCCATCCTGTGATGACCATGTCGTGCCGGTTCCGCGTAAGCTAGAGGTGTGGGATTATCAAAATGATGAGACATAATAATTCTTAATACAACTTTTATTAAGAATAACTTATATTACTTAAATTCTAATTTGACAATTTTAATTAAAGTGAGAGTCAAGCCCAAATTAAATCACGTATTCAAGTCAGATCACGCAACTAGATCCTTTATCTTAATTATCATTAATAATCCTATGCATCTAATTACTTATATCTAATATTACCTTTTTCAGTTCTCCTTTCTTTACTTAGAAAATGGTATCTATAAACTTTATAAACGATGATTCCAACTTCTTTATCTTAGGCTTCTATTCTTTCCCAAAACTATCGGACTGCTAATTCTTGATCTGTAAGATTCACACTAAGCTTTGTCACGCTATCGATCAGAATGCTTCCACAATACTATCTCTGAGCCTGCCGCGCTATATCTAGGCTTGCCACGCTATATCTAATCTTGCCACGCTATATCCTATCATCAAAGCTTCTATCCTTTTATAGTAAATCTCATTTGCATAATATCTTTGTTTATCTTCTTGGTATTGGGTTGGAAAAGTTTTGCCATTAATCGTGGCCGTCAAAGAACATAGGAGTTATGTTAACAGAAAGACGCGAGAGACGTCACACCTTGAGCTTTCAAGGTTCTCACTCGTGCTAGCTGTCTTGATACTTCAGCTCTGACAATTATTCTGCCGATGTAATCGTCGTCCACATCATTAGGACCGAAAGGTAGCATTGTGTCCAACGTCGTTTCGGCTTCCCGACCATGAAGTAGATATAAAGGTGTAAAACCTGTCTTCTCTTGTTTAGCGGTATCATAGGCAAATATTACAAATGGTAAAATTTCGTCTCAATTTTTCTGCTCTGTATTGACATACATGGATAACATATTGGCCAAAGTTTTGTTGTAGCGTTTTCTTATGAAGCGAAACAAAACAAACTTTTATTTTCCATAACATGTTCGAATCTTAAATTAAACAGCTAATTAATTCTCAGAAAAGATACTCTAAACATACCAATTTTAATCCCAGTTCATTAAATTTTATAGTCTTCGTATGTACTCTGCCACACTTTACTTTCCAATCAAAAAAATTAACTGAAAAGTGTTATTTAACAGTTATGGAGATAAATATGGCGTCCAATTGATATTTTCCGGTCACTTGGTGTTCGTTTCTCTCTGCGCAAAGATATGTCAATTGCTTGCAAAAAACAAAAAAAAAAAGACTGTTTCTTACCAAAGTTCTTGATGCTGACTTAAAACATCGTATATATAATCTGGTACTCTATATGATAATACAATGTGATGCTTATATTCGTTCCAGATTATGTTTAATCCATTGTTAAATTATACATTGAAACGAACTCGTTAACTTATCTCCATTCTTCTCTATCTCAATGAAATATTTCTGCATCAATTGTTTGCTCTGAAAATAAAACACAAACCTTTAGTATTAAATATTTATCTTTTCTCTTTGAACTTACGTATGTTGATGAAATTATTCTGATCCTTTCTCAGCTTGATTTCAGTTTCTATACACTGATTCTATATTCCAGAAAATATACTTTAGGATATGCATATGTTTTTTTTCCTGCATTATATTAAATGAGGCCAGTTTCTAAATATCTGTAATGAACATCTGAATATTTTCGATTCGATTAAGTCACATAACTTTGTAACGGATCTTTTCGCGTACTTCCTACCAATCCTCTTGGGGGATAAAACTATTTCTTTAAATATTATTCTATTGAGAACTTTCTCTGGAAGAAGAAGACAATTATGCAATGCAAGGCTTATATTTAAAAATTAGCTTTCTAGTTCCAGAGATAGAGAGAGGTTAGAAGCTAAAGGATAGCAGTTAGTAATTAACGTAAGGGTATACGAGAGCACTTTGTAGATTATTTGCTTAATATTTTGTGACATCTCTCGCGTTCTTCTTCTAACATAACTCCTACGTTCTTTGACGGCCACGATTAATGGCAAAACTTTTCCAACCCAATACCAAGAAGAGAAACAAAGCAAAAATGCAAATAAGATATACTTTAAAAGGATAGAAGGTTTAGTGAGAGTGGATGGCAATCTTAGAGAAAGCTTAGTGTGGAACAGTTCGGAACAAGTGTTAGACGGCCTACTCAAAAGGAAGAAGGAAACGCCCACCTTCGATAATAATATTCATAAGGAAGAGTAATAGTACCTGAGTACACCTATTTACAAGAAGCAGAATAGATGAGTCTTCAACCAAGGTAGGAGGGTTACTTTCTAAGTGATATTATAATATAGAAAGCTAGAGAGATTAGGCAGATAATTAACTATACTTAGGATAAGTGATCTAGTTGGGCGATCTGACTTAAATATTCGGTCTAATTTGTGGCTTATTCTCACTTAATATTAGTTGTTCTTATATATATAAGTAATTTAAGTTATTCTTAATAAAAGTTGTATTAAGAATTATAAAATGTCTCATCCTTTAGATAATCCCACACCTCTAGCTTACGCGGATCCAACACGTCATAGCTATCGCAGGATGGCTATGTCACAATTTAAGATTGACGATTTGGTCAATTTGATATTTAAATTGGATTAGTGTCTCCGCTTGAAAAAAAATATATTATTAGATTAACTTAGAACTTATCTTCAAATATTTAGAAAGTGTATTTCCAGGACGTGCTAAGAGTAAGTAAACCGATTTAAAACTAAACCTTCAAATATCTCGTAAACCTCGCGTTTGCTCCCATATTTATCTAATGGTGCATTGTCTAACCTGGATTATTGAAATTTGTTAGGTTGTTGAGACTTGTTAATAAATTGTGTTTGTTTTAACTATGGCTACTCTTCCTTCAAACACTCGTACACTAATGGATGGGACTGCCCATCCATTACAACTTAATTACCATATTCACTGTTACAAGGCATTCAAAGCATGCAAAATTTATCTATTCTATTTTTATATGAAATACTGGCTGCTGCTTTTCCCTCCATATATTTAAGAATAATTTCAATCTCAGAGAATGCAAGGATGTTTGTAAATGTACAACGCTTCTGCGGCATGGGGGTACTCTAAATAGCCATCGAGCCGCAAGTCTTCTTTTGAGGTTGGTGGA
The DNA here is from genome assembly GCA_019973955.1 of Trichonephila inaurata madagascariensis. Classification (NCBI taxonomy): domain Eukaryota; kingdom Metazoa; phylum Arthropoda; class Arachnida; order Araneae; family Nephilidae; genus Trichonephila; species Trichonephila inaurata. The sequence continues at coordinate 144,008 of BMAV01012075.1, forward strand.
AGGGGAAGAGAGGTTAGAGGCCTCTGACCAACCCCAGGGTTTTCTCCCTGAAAATTGGGATGAAACCGAGCCTAATCGTACTGTCACTCGTACCTAATCGTACTGAAGCTCAAAGCTACTGGTAACGTTATGCGTACAACTAGCCCCCGGGTACGATGGATTTCGTGGGCCTCGATTTGATATTACTCTCGATCAGGTGGCATAAGTAACAACAACAATTTCATATGTTACAAAATCGCATTTTCCTGATTTAATAAGCACCATACTTTTCCTTTTTAACCTCTTTCATTACATTTGCTTAAAATAGGCACTTGATTGCATGATGTTTCCTATTTCAACTCAGGGTAACCTTGAATTTTCTTTAGAAATACAACTCACAATGAAAAGTTAATAAACATTGGAAAGTTTAAGTTGTAAAGTTGAATAATATTATTTCTCCAAAACAATACCACTGATATCTTTAAATTGATGATTTATCTTTCTTTTTTTCGTGGTAAATCCTGACATCTTGCTGCTAAAAGCTTATGAACTACTGATTTCATTACAACTTATATTGACGTAATGATCCAAATCTACTTTAAACACGACAAATTATTTGTATTGTTTTTTTAAGAGATTGCTTGATAATTTTCCTAATTGTATTTGTTGACACAGAGAAAATAAAGAAAAATAGGAGGAAAGTCTTTGCAGTTCAATTGCTTAAATTCCCGTAATTAAATGAAAACAAATTCTCAAGGTCTCATTAAAAATTAAACGACACAAAAGATCTGTATCAATATTCATTTACAACGAAAGTTTTTTGTAAAGTAATTGATTCGTTTCTCCTCGAAATTATTTCTCAGTGGTTTAAAATTGCTTTTCCAGCATTTTATATTAATTTTCAATCTTACTGTGAATTATGTTTAATATCAGAAAATAATTAACATCCTTATCCTTAAAGAAGGCATTGAATCACACTACTGTAAAAAGAACACTTACATATGTGGATACATGTGGTTTCGTAGGAAACGTGTAACAACCTCAGGAATTATCAAGTAAGACTTCTCTTGCATGAATATTTATATTTTGTTAAAATATAATTGTTCATTAAAATTTTTTTAATTAACAATTTAAAGTTTGTCATACTAAAGTTTTATAATGGTAGTCTAATTATAGATTACAAATTACTCAGTATATGGCCTCCAATCACAAATAGTTTCATATTTACTGTAAAGAGTGGTATTTTTTTAATTTTCACACGCGTGAATCAGAACGCGAAATAAATATTTGATCTGAATGTTGTGTAAGACTTCAAAGAAGAGCTGTGCAGTTTTGACATTGATTCAAAGTTTAAAATTTTTAAATCTAAAGAAAATATATTACTCTACTACATATTGCTAATTAGTATCCAATGCTTTAATTTCTTTCAAAGTTCTATTTGTACATTTTTATTTCAAAAATTAAATCTCTTATAGTCAGAGTTTTTTATCATACTTTTTAATACATTTTACTATATTTCTAGTTTACGAACTAGTTTCAAACAAATCTATTGATCTTTTTTACATTTATTCCCTGGTTAATTTAAAATTTATTGATATTCAGTCTACTTTTAAACATTTGAAACTTTTCTATAATGTTATACACAATTCTTTGAAATCTAAATAGCCTTTTTTGGAGGTTAAAATATTATGTTTCGGTTTAATGCAACAGGTTATCAATTGTCCTCGGAACCACCATTTTATAGAAGGAAAATAAATTATTACAATTATTATGCATGACGGAAAATCCATGTAAAAAATCTACAATGCTCTTTAAGGTAAAAGTAATGCTTTGGTCAAAATACAAGTTATATATTTAATATATGAGCCCTTCAAGCGGATATAACTTTAAAGTGTTGTAATTTTATAGAATGAAAATAAATTATTTAAATTATTACAATTATTGTGTATGACGGGAAATCCATCCAAACAATCTACAATGTTCTTAAAATTAAAGTAATGTTTTTAATGGATAAAAGTAGGAATTAACTTGTCTCAATTTATACGAAAAATTTTTCCTCCTTGTGTTTGTCTGTACCAAGCTCTTTTGGAAGTAAATAATTTTTAACAACATTTAAAAGTCATATCCGCTTGAAGGGGTAATTTATTAAATATAGTACTTACATTTTCTCTAAAATATTTACGCAGTATGAATATCAATTAAAATCTTTGTTAACTTTCTACTGAGTCCTTCAAAAACTAAAATAGAAATTACTATGTACGTTAGATTGTATTTTTCTTTGACGTCATACTTAAAAGCTGCACGTGACCGCAGTAGCCGAGTGGTATAGGTATCAGGTCGCGGCTGGCTTTGTCACGAGTTCGAGCCCAGTACCACTAAAAACCCGCCATGTAGAGCAGCGATGCATGCTAAATCTGTCGAGAGCTGAAACGTCCTCCCGTTGGCGTGGTGTGGTAGTTAGGAGAGGGGGCTTCCAGCTCAGGTGTCGTCCACGTCACTTGATCATGGCTCAAAATTACGTGGTCCATCGTCAAAAGCCTTCGTGTAGCTAAACAGTGCGACGTTAATATTCACTCACTCACTGATGAAAGCTGCACGTGACCTAGTGATGACGAACCTAGTAATTTTGGGCTACGGTCAAGCGATGAAGATGACACCTTAGTTTGCAATCCTCTCACCAAATTTTTGCTCAAAGAGAACTTCGGGTCTCAACAGATTTAACGCGCATCAGCTCCTCTGCACAGCAGATCTTCAGTAGATCCAGGACTTGGGACAAATAACTCGAAAACCCCGTTCACGAGCTCACGACTATAAACATTCGGCTTCTCTGTGGCCGTTATGATGCCCACAATACACAATAATAATAATGAAGATGCTAATCTTAGAAATGATTCTCTCGAGTGCTATTGCAATTATCGCATTTTTCGTGTTTTGTTCTGAAATGCGATTATACTGTGAAATTATAAATAATGGTGGCAAAACTCTAGAATGTGAGTATAAGTTCGAGCTAGTCATTTTTAAATCATCTTTCAAAGTTGAGATGCCAAACAATTGTATATTTTAACGTATAACTGTAACTTTATTAGATCAAAGGAGCAAGCCTTATTTAATAAATGTTTGTTTGTTCTTAGTTCGTATTCAGTGAAATAAGTCATATTGTAAATATTTAATCACAAAAGTAATTTTAATCAAATCATATTATTGTGAACAGCTTAATATGCAGAAAAATGTATTAGGACAAAGCTTCATTAAATACTGTTGATACTTAGAGTAAAGAATACAAAAAAAAGTTATCAGATATTTAATGTTTTCAAAATATACCAAGACTATAATTGGTTAAAAAATATTATCACTTAAATTTCTTTTGTATGAATGAAAAGTTAATCAACAAAGTTCTAGCTATTTTAATTAATTGTATTAAAAATACATAAAAATTATATTAGGATTATTAGTAATTTAAATTCCGATATTTTATCTTACAAAATAAATCACCTTTTTTTTTTAACAAAAGGCTTTTTACTTGAACTTAAATGTATACTATTAAAATTTGAGAGTAAACTAAGGTATCTACCTATCTATGCAGGTGAGGCTGTCTTCTCAGGAACCGCTGAACGGATAAACGCTCTAAAGGTACCAAAAGATGGGCAAGGATCCCAGAAATCCATTTTAACCATTTATGCCTAAATTACTATGAGTTAAAAAGATATTAACTAAAAACGTTAAAAAGTACGATTCTTGTCCATTATTAGAGGATTGTTATTGTTATAACAATGGCGAAGTTAGCATCAAAAACCGGTTTTCAGCCAAATGGGAATTTCCTGACGTTGCTTTTTCGACTGAATTCATTCACTTTGATAAAAAAAAATGCAAATGCTTTTAAAAAGTGAATAACTTGAAATATATTATTAAAATCAGAATTCCTACAACGTATGGCATTTCTTTACGAATTTTTATGGATTTTCTTTATGTTAAATTCCAAAAAAAGATAGAATTTTTTTTAAACAGGTACATTGGTAAATTTGGTACATTTTCTACCTTTCCCAACGTTGCCAAGTCAAATTGAAACGGATTATTGTAAATATTCTCTAAAAAGTTTTAGAATTTTGAAATTTTGATGATTTTTATTTATTTGCCTTTTTCATACACAAAAAAAGGTACTTTAAAAAGGTATTTTTCCGTTTCGGGGAGCCATAAAAAACAAAAACAAAATTTTGTTTATTATTGTCCATTAAAATGTTTATACATGTGTAAGGATATTCTGAACATTCTGTAAGAATTGGCAGCCAAAAAGTTAAAAGTTTTTGCTTAAATTTAGATTTTAACGTCGTGTGTGTGAATTAGGTGTTTCCTCTTCTTTACTGAAAAGCCTTTTGATTAATCATAGCATTCAAAAGGATTTTTTATCCATCCATGTTTAGTTTTCTCTTCTGGAAAATATTCTCTTATAGTTTTTCAATAGAAAAACCGTATTACATAATTGTGGAGCATAATCCTGATTTCATTCGATCAAAAATAATCTGAATTTTGAATGCAAAAACAGGGCTATCTGTGGTTTCTGGATAATTCTTCTCATACTTAAGCAAACAATCAGAAATTTATAATTATCTTACTTTCAAAAACATTATCAATTTCACAGCCTAATTTAAAATATCAGTTAATACATTCTTTATTTGTTTTATTACAAGCTCGTTAGGATTAATACATAAGTGAGCAAGTTTAGAATGTAAAACAGTTAAAATTTTTCGTGATGTTACTTTTTTATAGGACACTTCAAAACGATTTTTGTTTTCTCTTTGCAAATATGTGATCCTGAATCGTAATTCGTGTTTTTTCACATAATAATTTACAATCTGAAGTATTTTAACTCAGTAACTCCCTCTGGAGGTACTCGAAAAAGAGTAAGACTAAGACTTAGGTGGATCAATTGCCTAGAGAAAGATCTAAAAACTATTAACCTCAGAAAGTGGAAAATTAAGGCTCAGAACACGACAGCCTGGAATGGAATTCTCAGGAAGGCTAAGGCCCACCTGTCGTGAAATTGAGGGAAGAGGGAAGGAAGGATCCCTCTCTGGAAGAGATTTACATGACATATTTTCTTGGATTGAGGAGTCATATAACAAAATAAGCCTATCGAAGTGTCTAAGCCAGGGGTACTCAACCTTTTCTACCGTCTGGCCGCATACACATGACAGTTATTTCATGTGGGCCGCAACATGCGGATAGTGAAAAAAGCAGACTATAAGACCAAAGCGACATTTAAAACAAAATTGATCAAAACATTATAAAACTCATTTTTAGCTTTTATTTTAATACTATATTAACTTTTCTATCGAACACACACGCACAGAAATATTTATTTTTATGCATTTTTACTGAGTTATGAGATAATTTCTATTTTTTTTCATCTATGACCAAGCCTCTTGCTTACATTCTACGATTTAAAAAAACAATTGATAGCAAAATTGTTTCATTTCATTGCTTTATTGATAGAATTTCCTGTTAAATTTTTTGTACATTCTTCACCAATAGTTGAATTTCTTAGTGTAATGGGCCACTCAAAAAAGGCTGGCGGGCCCAAAGCGGCCCGCGGGGTGCAGGTTGAGTATCACTGGTCTAAGCCATCAACATATAATGATTCTTTGAACTGCATGGTAAATTGATAAGGAGAATATTAAAGGAAATAGAAATTCTTTTTTACAAAAATGCACCATTGTCTCTCTTTAAGATAGTGCTTCTCAAACTTTTAATATTTGCGATCCAATATTCAATCAGATTTTCCATCTAACCCTCTTTTCATACAATGGCAGTGTTTTGAGTTCAACAATACTATACTTTGACTCTCTGATTTTAACCTGTTAAGTGTCACTGGCGTTTTTTTACGTCTCGCTCAGCCAAAACGTTGATTTTCCTGAGTATATATATACGTCGTTCCGAAGTATAATCTTTTCTGTGCACTCTACTATCCATAAAATTATTCCAAAGACTTTGGAATGCAATAAAATGATTTTGACAGAGTTTGTGAAGGATTTACTTATTTCAGAGGATTTGCTTACTTATTACTTTTCTTCCCGCCCTTCCTTCCAATACATCACATGCGCCACATAACGCATCTACTTAGAAAACGGTGTCATTGGGGTGCGAATTGTGTAAGTTTAATCAGTAGTTAAGGGATTAATTATAAACAGGACAAAAAAAATTATTAAGATAATTGTTAATTTTTGAATATAATTTTATATATGATAAGCCCATGAGGTAGATCACTGTTAATTATTAAACTTGTTCTTAACATAGTATTGATTAAATTAATTACAAAATACATCGTGCAGTGCTGATACATTTATAAGTGTATTATATCAGTGTAAATATTATTTTATTTTTATTTAGTCAGAACGGTTTTTTTTGTACTTTCAGTAAATTATTAATTTTTTTAATATAATCTTTTGTTTCCGACTTTTCTACATGCTCGCGCCCCTCTCGAAGAGTTTTCATGCCTCCCTAGGGGGGCATGCCTTACAGTTTGAGAAACTCTATTTTAAGATATTTGTTATCAATCTTTCAAGATGTTTCATCTTTAAATATAAGACTTTATTAGCTTCTCACCAATTGCAATCCCTCGCCTTTCTTAGCATTTCGATAACTGATACGGAAAGAAATCTTAAGTGAAGTTTGGTTGTTGGTATGCAAATATTTTGGGAACAAATTAGTTTTTTATTTAGCTCATCCCGTTTACTTTCGAAATATTCATTATTTTTTTACGAAGATAATGAATGATGATACTCCACACACACGTATATGATTTTTTTTTAATTTAGTAATATTTAAGATGTTGTTCGTATTTCTTACTTCACACTCTGCACACTCATCTTCATTTCCCTGCCAAATGAAGCTAAATAATTGCTGCTATTCTTTGTCACGCTTCTATTGGCATGCAAATATTTCGATGAAAAAACTGATGGAAATACTCGAAAAATTTATTATTATTGGCCACTTCTGTTCAGAGAGTATCAATAGAGTGTAATTTACTGTCGTAAATGTTGACTCCTGTTGATTTCTTTTCAATTCAGTTGTTCTTAAGCACCCGCGTGACCATTTTAAAAATTCTGCTAATTAAATTAAAAATACAGTCGAACCTCCATGTTGAACTTTTGAGCATTTACTATCATTCAAAGCCCTAAGGCTTTTTTGATAATAGAAGTAGGGATGTGAAACTTTTTTATAAATGTTCTAAAATGTATGTTTTGTAAAACTGAGCATGATATTAGCTGTAAGATAGGTAATAATTTTAGGTTAAAATTTCAAAATCAAAATTACTGCTTTTTCGAGAATTTTTGTATGTTTCACAACGAAAATTTAATATAAAAAGTTAATGAGCAACACACAGCATGCATAAAAAAACTCATATTAAGTTTTATGTATTATATTATAAGGTACTCTTCGAAAAAAACCTTTTAAAGAAAATATACTAATTAAAAAAAAACAGGATACAGATTTTAAAAAGTGCTAAAAAAAACTTTAAAAAATTAAAAAAATTTTTAAACATTTTACAATAAATTCGAAATTTTCTTATATGGAATTATTACTTAATAATGACCTTCAATAAATACACAATCAAAACCAAACTTCAAAAATTAAAAATAAGAAAAGTTGTAAAGATGGTATCCAGTTGCCTTAAATTAATTAAGTAGCATTATTACAGATTATACTGCACTCAAAAATCTTAAATATACTTGAGTAACTTTATTAAAGAAAGGAAAAAAGGAATTCTTCAGTTGAACTAGTAATAAATAACACTAATGTTTCTTGACAGTTTAATATTATTTTAAATACTGCAATTTACTTTTAGACGGAAACAAAAGATGAATTAAGAGTATGAGCACATTTTAAATGTGGTTTTTAAATCATAATATTGTCTATGAATTGTCTTTAAATAACAAAATTATTTCCTCCTATATCAAGGTTTGTGTTTTCCATTGTTCTGTGTGTTTCTTTACATTTTAATTCAATTGTTCAGTATCATACACATAAGTAGAGTTGCCCTGCTTAAAAAAAAAGGAAAACAACTGAAAGAGAATAAGAGAAACTCCGCTTGTTCACTTTTTCATCTTCTTCTGGAAGTTATACTTTGAATCAACTTCATAAAGTGATAGTTTACCCTACAGAGAGAAGTTAGATTCTCGGTAAGAAATTCTTAAATGAAATCTGTTACTTTCTCTGATTTAAAACGTAGTTTTTTTATTAATACTACTTTTTAATTTAATAATTAAATGCCAATTGTGATGTTTTTTCTTTAGATATATTTATCAGTGTAAATTTTTATAAGCATTAAGGCACTTTTTTGAATAAAATAATTATTAAAAAGTAGTTTATCTTACGGTGGTGGTGCCTTTTTTATTATTTATATTATTAATAAAAGAAAAATAATTCGAGATTATTATTCATCTCAGAGCACAAGTTGCGTTATTTGTTCATTAATAGATTACTATACTAAATATGCATTAATTTAATTTGTTTATATAACATTTGAATTATATGACTGTTTACTTACTAAAACGAAGAAATTATTGAATTTTTATTATCTTTGCCTTTTCATATAAATTATTTTGCTACCCTTGATCAAATTTGTTTGTGTTTACAATTCATATGACAACTTCACTTTTAAAAATATGGTCATTGTTAATAACGTTTCTTTTAACAATTCCCTTTTTATGAAATATAGGCTGCATAATTTTTATACAAAATTCTTTGTTATTTCTGGTGGAAAAAGTAACTATCCCTTGAGTCAAAAATTTATTTCAGAAACAATAGAATTTTGAAAGAATTTTAGAGTTTGTACATATACTAGAATACCATACAAATCATTTTAAAATATATTTTTAAATATATATATAAAGTAATTTGTTTTATTTCGGCAGTCTTTTATTTAATTCTTAGAATTATACCTGCAAAAAAACTTGAACAAAATTCAAATTTTCATTAATTCTAATTTATAAATATTTAAAAAGTTATATATTAAATCAAAAACCAATCATTAAAAACGTATAAAATTATCTTATCAAAAATTATATTATTATTAATGAATTTTAAAGTTTCATATATTAAAACACACAAAATTTTACATAACAATTGAGCAAACTTTATTATTTATTTTTATAGTTGGTTGCTATTGTATTAATATCAGATTTATATATTCTACACAACTGGAGCTAATTAATCTGTTTTCACTTATATTTTCAATGTCGAAGGATTTCGCTACCACCACTTTCATATTCTTGCCAAACTATCAAGCAAAAATTTGCTAAAAATGAAAAATATATATATTATTCTTGCAATTGAAATCAGATTAATATTAATAGTAAATCTACATATATTGAGACAATTTAATTAATAATCTATTAAGATAAATAATACTGAGTAATTAAAAACATAAATCACATTATATATCGGACTGTTCACTATCGCGTTAAGAAGTTACGCACGGCTATTTTATAAAAAAAATATTAAATTGTAGCAATATCTCTCTCTCTCCGATAATTTCACAATAAGTATAAAATACGCTTTAAACTTCTAGAAGTACATATCATTAGTCTTAGGAAATAGTGTATAAAAAATCAGTTTCTTGTATTCAAATTTTTCAAAGACGGCTTGTCTTCTCAATTAATTTAATCCCGTGCTATTTTTATTCAAAAAATGACTATATTGAAAATGGGTATTTTTGAAACATACAGGTTGTCACGAAACTCAACGTCAAGCAGGCCCGTGGTGAAAGGAGGAGGGGGTCATATCAGGTCCGGGGAAAATAAAAAAAGAAATCTATATCACTTGATAAAGTCATGACTAGCATAATTTTGGAAAATATGGGAAATTGTGTGACAACCTTAATCACATTATTAGGAATTTCAGAATTCTACAGGGATTTTTTCACTGACGTAATCTTACATAGTCGTGCCATTAATTATAATTGCAAGTGGAGGAAAAAATGTTGGTTTAATTATAATTAATTTAGTTGGAATCTGAGCTTGAGAAAATGCCTTCCAACTTCTTTTAAGCCAATCTAAAATGTAACCAAACTGCACTAAAGGAACTGCCAAAGCAGTAGAAGAAATAAATTTAGCCAGTTACTAACAACTCATCAAGCGATCGCTTTTAAAATGATGTACTACCTACATTCGTGTAAAAGACAGAAACCTCGAACATTTGATTCATTAAAGTATTACAGAAATGTTTTCTATTTTATTTTTCAATGTGTATTGCTTAGTTTAAGTTACACACTTAAAACTAGGTTCTTTGAAATAAGGTCATTTTGATAAGATAGTTGAAAATAATTGTTTCAGATAAAAAAAATAGAAAGTGTGATATGGTCGATCTTTGTCGACCATATCGTTGTAGGTCAGCGTAAGTTAGAGGTGTGGAATTCTCGAAATGAAGAGACATTTTAGAATTCTTAATATGACTTTATTAAGAGGTTAACTTAAATTACTTATATATTGAACAAACTTATATTAAGAGAGAATAAACCAAAACACGTAGCCGTAGCTAAAACAGATCGCGCAATTGGATCACTTATCTAAATAATTATATTACCCGCCTACTCTCAATCCTAATAATATTACGAATTCGGAAAATAATCTTCTTGCCTTGAATTCCCAGCAACGGTTCAAACACCTTCAGATAGGCTGTTGGGCTCGTGTGCAATAGTATGCACCTTGTAGTAATGGCTAGATATCCGTGATTCTTGGGTAGGCCGTCAAATTACACTTCTACATTTTCCTAACAGAACTTTCTCTAAATTGCCATCATGCTTACTAAAACTTCTGTCCTTTTAAAGGCAATCTTATTTGCATCTATACCTTCATTTCACTTCTTGAATTTGGGTTGGAAAAGATTTGCCATTAATCTTGGCCGTCAAAGAACTCAGAGGTTATGTTACAGAAAGGACGCGTGAGCCGTCACAAAAGTATTGTACCGATTTGCAATCTTCACAAATTAGCTCATCTTTTGAAATATCTTGTTTAGGGTAGTATGCATTATATATATATATATATATATATATTTCTTTTTAGAGAGAATCAAAGGTATGTGATATCAGTTTCTCAAATAGAGTCAAGCTACATCAATTTTCACTAAACCTGCAAAAATTTTTCGTCCACTTAGAATTTTATTTAACTCAGCTGTGTAAAAGCACGTTAGAGAAAAAATTCATGTGAGAAATTCTGAAATGTGGTCACATTACTTAATGATCTGATGGCGTGTCAATTTCTCACATTTTAAAAAACATGTTAGTCAGGACTTAACCAAGTAGTGTGGAATTATTATTTTTTTATTTTTCCAAGAACTGACATCACTCCACCTTTCCATCTTGACCGCTTCTCGTTGAGTTCCCGATGTTCTGTACATAGATTTTAAAAGTTTTTAAAAATTATTTCTCTCTCACACACATACATGAACAAATACCCTACCTTTTACCATTCATCTAGCATCTTTCTCTATGCATCTGGTATGCAGAAATAGAGAATGATGATTATAATAATTTTTATTGTCATAGTGTTATTTTCCAAAATTATTTTTTTTTTCGAGGATCGATTTTCTTAATGAAAATAAAAATTACATTGAAAAATAGCTTCAACTAACCTTAATAAATAAAGTATATATAGGCTGTTGCCGAACTCGACCAACAAATTCAGAGGGGTGATAATAGGCATACACACAGCAAGGGTACAACAAATCCTCATATTATAATATGGGGTCTCAACCCAAGTTTAGTCGGTGAAAATCACAATAATAGTAGCCTTCAAGAGGACGATGAGTCAAACAAATGCTGGGATTTGGAGCACCGTGTTATGTTTAAGGGAACACGCACGTGTGCAAATTTTGTACTCGTCTGTGGAGAGTAATATCAAAGAGCATGCTGTCATAGGTGAACGTTGCATGAAGCGAGGTTGATAAACTGCATTCGGTAACACTGTAGGATTTGTCAGAGATTAAAACCCGCGACCTATGGATTCGTAAGCACGTAATATACCACTACACAAAAGTTATCACTCCTGCCGGAGGCTGTTACTGGCTTATTTTACTAGGAGAGGGCATGGCTAAGGAAATTCATTTGGGATTGAGACTTGGTGTAATAGTAGTACTCCTTTAGGGTGTTCACCCCTCACACACACAACGTAATTCAGCCGAATGGCCAGTCAATTCAGAGAAATCAGCCTTCGAAATTCCTGCTTAGCTTTTATACAATTAAAATTTAATTTTCCGCAGCGAGTTCGTAGCTTGATTCGTAAATCGTCTGCTTACTATGCGCGAGGTTAGGGTTCGATTCCACGCGATCAATTTTTTTCTTCAATTCATTTAATTATTTTTTTTTTAAATAAATTTATTTATGAAAATTTTATTAAATATTAAATGATATTTTTTGTGATTATTTTGTATTTTATAAAGTAAAAAATTTACTGTAATTATATATATAAATAATTATATTAAATTTTATAAATATATTTTATATTAATAAATAATATTTATAATAAAATACATAATAAATATTAAATGATATTTTACAAAATTTAGTTACAAATATTTTTATAATGTGAGATACAATATACTATAAATAAAATATTATATATGATATAAAATAATTTATAAAATGTATTATTATTATTAAATTAATTATTTTGCAATTAAAATAATAAAAAATATGTCTTTTTTATATATTATTAATTTAATTATTTTATAATTTTATAAAATAATTAATAAGTCCTTTTCAAATAAATTTATTTAATTTCAAAAAGTTTATTTAAAATATTTTAATAAATTTATTTAAATAACTTCTATAATAAATTAATAATAATTTTAATAATAAATCATAATTTTAATAATAAACAATAATTTTAATAATAAATTAAGAATTTTAATAATAAATTAATATTTCTTACTAATACTAATACTTAATAATAATTAATTAATTATAATAAATAGTAATTAATTAATTAATTATAATAAATAGTACTTAATTAATTAATTATAATAAATTGTAATTAATTAGTTAATTTTAATAATTAATAATTAATTTACTAATTTTAATTATTAATA